>CM077645.1:72983349-73035849 GCA_039707465.1 Rhabdophis nuchalis
TCTTGAGATAAAGCATCATGTTTAATAGCCCCATTTTTTTCTCCCTTTAAGTGTTCGTTTTAATACCTATAAAACATCAAACTACTATAAAACATCAAACTACTATGTTGATTTCTGTTTTTATATACCATGTGGTAGACTTCAATATTGATCACAAAAATATGACATGATTATAAAAAACAAAGCATGACATTTATAAATATGAATTCCCAATATCCAGCCTTATTTTTTCCAGCCTGGAATGGAATTTTTTAAAATATTATTTATTACCTGGAATTGAATTTTTAATTTGTAGATTGACGTGTTGTGTATACGTTTGTGAGTATTTAGACACCCATAAGCAGTTGTGAAATTATTTACAGAGATGTATGTGTGTGTGTGTCTATAAATTTGTTTTCTACTTTTATATCATGAACATTGAAAAAAATAGTAACAACATACAAAATTATTTCTTTGTCCTAAGTATTTATAACACTAAAATAGAAATCAGTACATAAGCATTTACATTAAAGCATAACTTTTAAACAAACACACAAACATTTCTGACATGAAGTATTTTATGGAAAAATGTATTAGTGAACATAATAAAATATTTATTTTAAAAATATTTAAACTCAAACTGAAAAGCAATTGAGATATTGGAAATTTAAATAGCACAGAAGAAAGAGGGGGATGACAATATATCAATATTTTAATATCATAATGAAGAATACAGCAATCATCCTCTTATATCTTATGAACAATCACATATTATTATCTAGCTTTCATCCACTAGCAAGGTTAGGCTGCTCAAAATAATAATTGTATTATAGGGGGGGGCATGCCTGTGTGTGCATGCATATACTTCATGCATACCCGTTTAATGAAAACATCCCCCTGTCATGACTATTGTGCAACTGTGAACGATACTTCAGAGCAAAGGGAAGCAAGATTGTAAGTTTCTTGCCCTATTGTATGGCCACAGTCCTTGGACCCCCACATAATATTTTCAAACAGCCATTGCAGAGGGGGCAGAAGATGGCTGGATTAGGGCTGCTTTGACCTAGCCCCAGCTGTACAGAAGGGGAGAGTTCCAATACAGTGGATCAAAAAGTGTCTTTGACAGCCAGGTGAGCTGCTGGTTTTGTTTGCAGTCCCCAGGGTGCTCAAGATTCTCTTTGGAAGGAGAAGTAGCAGAAATCACTCCAGAGAGTTTAAAATTGGAAAGGTTGATGCTCTGTTCCCTTATGTGATACCAAGGAGGCCTTGAATGATAGAAAATGCACATTAGAGCCTCAACTAGCCTGATAAAAAGAACCTTTACTTTTGCTGTACTTAGAACTTGTTCAATTTATAGGGAGGAATTGGAATCAGCAGATTGTTGTGCTAGCAGTCTATGAATGCTTAATAAACAGCAGAAGATCCTGGAAAGGAATTGTAATTAATTCAGGAATTCAGCACTCTTTATTTGTTGGATCATGTAGAGAATACAGATGTTCAAATGAAGTCACCAAATAAAACACGTGCTTGTTATTTCACTTAGAGTACCGGTACTTTTTTCATTGTACAAATCAGATCCAGTTTGCAATCTGCTTGAGAACTTATTTTTTTTATTAATTTAAAATGAAAATCTGGTCTATCTTCCCTACAAATTTTCCCTTCGTTTTTTTTTTCTAGGTTTTTTAAAATGATGATCAATGTAAGGACATGTTTTTTCCTGTTTTATGTTTTTTTTAAATTTAACCTACTCACCTTAAATGCAGGTTTCTCATAATACATATTTTAATGTTTAATTATAAATATATAATAATTTTAGATAACGTTCGTAAATGTATAAATATAGTTATAGATATACATACAAACTTTCATTAACTTTTTAAATGAAAGTGGTAAACAGAACAAACTCCATTATTAAAATCCTTATGCTTCAACTTAATTTGCTTTAGTAGGTCAGAATTGTTCTATTAAGGAAATCCATGATAAATATATATATTGTATATGCCTAATCAAAATCTTTTTTTTAATGTACCAGATGTTCCTGTTGATGTTCATTTGATTATGAAATGAGAGCTGAGATAATCCTATTCTGAATGTTATTTTGATTAACGAGAGGTAGCATTGTCCTTCCTCATTCAAACTTAAATATAATAACATATCTTTGTTTAAAGTATTATTTTGGTCTCTCCTTATCCTACCAAAGTCTAGTCAAATATTTGACATCTGAAGAGTATCTTTTTAAAAATGTAGCTTATTCAATTGTAGGGGTTTATTAATACTTTTAAATGTCTGTGTATGTGTTTGGCCACCATAATGAAAAACAAATCTACTTCAACATTGTTTCTGTTTGGAAAGTACTTATGCATCTTTGTCTAGTGCCTGGTTTCTTTTCCAAATGTATTTGTAAAGAAAAACAACAGGCCTTGCAATATATTGGCAGCATTATGGAGTTAGATTCTTGGTTAAAATCCCTGGAGATCACAAACAATCACACTTGTTCATGGTAAAGGAAGTAAAAGTAGCACATATAGCAGATTAGATCCAAAGCCAATAGCATTATTTCTTTAACAAAGATTGAATATATAATAACACTTAAAAGTCTGGTTCAACATATGTAGCATATAGCTACCATTGAAGGTGATTTGGAAGACTATTAAACCACAACAAGATTGCTTGTGTATAGTCTAAATGGGAACAAAAGAGAAGACTTTATTTAGGAAAACCAAAGAGTTGAAATCCTTATTTACAGTTTTTATAAGTTTTATTTGTGAGCAAGAACATTCAGAGGGCCTATAAAACTATCTGGTGTTTTATGGACAGAATATAAACTACAGGGTTGGAAATTTTATTGTATTCTTTTAAATGCAATTAATTATTTTTGTTCCAGTAGCAGTGTTGATTTGAGTCTCAAAAACAGATTTAAACAATGTTAAACCAACTTAGAGGTAGGGAAAATGTGCTCCCTCAGGTCAAAAATATACAAAAGTGGGTGTCAATAATTTATTTCACTACGTTCCTGTCTTAGTGTATTCAAAGTCCATTTTTGATAGGAACAAACAAATCTGCTTCATTAGCATGCATCCCAGTAGAATAGTCAGTTTACATTCCAGGAATAATTCTGATTTTATAAGTACCCTAAGGTTCTAAATTTCATTCTTTAGAGAAAATGGCAGTCCATCCAAGACAAACAATTTCTCTAATCTACAGTAAATGGTATTTATCTGAATCAAATATACTTTGGTTAAAATATAGACAAGTAGGTTTCCATACCTTCAACTGTAAAAATATTTTCAGATCAGCAAGCTTGAAGTAGCATCTTCTGGTCATCAAGATGTGATTTATAGTTCCCATATCCATAATACAGAGTGATGCTGGCTGATACTGATGTAGCAAGCTACCCATTGCCAGTGTGCTTTTTGTTCAGTATTTCATCCAACCATCTCTCAGTTGGAATTAATTGGTCCTCTCCTTCTGGCAGAAATGGAAAAACTAATTATGCCTATGCTTTTTTGGGAGAGTGTACAAGACATGGTTGATGATCTTTGGCTAATTTTTTTATTCCTCCAAAAATGCAGACAACAGTCTATTAGTGTCCCAGTGAAGGACAAGTTATTGTCAGGCATTTCACATGTAGAGCAGGTCTACATGTGAAGGTTCAATTAAATTGATTTATCACTTAAAAACCTTTGCACAGGAATCTTTTCAAGTAATGGTCCACACCTGTTTCAGATAAGGGTCAATGACATTCAAAGAGTGTTGGACTTAGTTTTCTTGTGGTTATATAGAACTTCTAGACCAGGGGTGTCAAACTGGTGGCCTGCAGGCTGGATGTGTCACACGCAGGCCACACGTACACCAGCTCCATGAACAGGAAAAAGTCACAACACATCATATGACGGCAGCATGACATGGCGAGTTTGACACTCATGTTCTAGACTTTTATTTTTATCATTTTTTATTTTTTTATTTTAGACTGATCCATCTTTTCACTCTGCCCCAAGATTCTGCCACCTCTGCAGTTATCTTAATATGAAATTAAGATTTATGAACTAAGACTTTTTGTTATATTTTTCATATTAATTTTTTAATCCTGTGGGTTAAAAAATAGGCAGGATCTAAGAAAAGGGCCTTCTCTGCTGTTGCTCCTGCTCTTATTCATCTTATCCCCAGAGCTCAGGCAAGCCCCCATTCTTTAGGCCTTCTGAAAGAGTGTTAAGATCTGGATCAATCAATTAGCAGAGTCATGAAATGGCTTGTAGCTTGACAGCACTCCCTCTGCCTTGTTTACCCTCTTAGCTTTGTTAAATTCTTAACTCCATTTTTTTTACTTTTAACTTGTAAATTTTCACAATTTAAATTTGTGTTAAACTGTGCTTTTAGTCATGTTTTTTATTATTTAATGGTGGTTCCTTCTGAACTGCCCACTGTTCAAAAATAATTGTGGTTATGTCTGAACTTAGGTTCAATGGGCAGTATGAACATTGTATAAATAAATAAATATATGTAAACCAGAAAGAAACCAATGAAAGAGAATGCTAATATCAATAGAAGACTACATATACATATGCATATATATTTACTGTGTTTCCCCAAAAGTACAACATGCCCTGCTAATAAGCCCAATCAGGCTTTTCAGAGCATGCACCACAATAAGCACACACACACACACCGAAACTAAGCCCCCCCAACTATTTAAGTGCAAAAAGAGCCTGCTGCAAAAGCAGGGGCAGGCCAGCAATGCAATCACACACACCTGTTCCCTCGTGTGAAAAAAAATGCACCACCCACCCTACCCTAATCGTAAAGGCAGACTGCCTGCTTCCCTGCCCTGCCCTCCCTTTAGCAAGGAGGGGTGGATGGGGGAGAAGAGAGGCGCGCCTCTTACCTGTCCAGCCCAGCTGTGTTCCTCACCCTTTAATCCAACCTCATGAGTTCAACTGCCGAAGGCTTTTTTCAACAGTTGAACTCATCAGGTTTTTTTTAACAAGGGTAATCCCTGGATGGAACAACCATCATAAATATAAACCCATTCCAAGCATCTGAATTTTAATCATGTGATCATGGGGATGCTGCAATGGTCGTAAGTGTGGAAAAGGTCATAAGTCACACTGTTTAGTGCAGCTGTAAATTTGAACGGTCACTAAATGATCTGTTGTAAGTCGAGGACTACCTGTACTGAAACATAGTTTCAGTATTATTTGAACATTGAAGCTGGCACAGAATCGGATAACAAAACAAGAAAACAACCAAGCTCAGAGAGCACCAATCATGCACAGAGAACTAAATTGTATCATAGCTTCTTTCGTCTATGTCAGTGTTTCTCAACCTTGGCCACTTGAAGATGTCTGGACTTCAACTCCCAGAATTCCCCAGCCAGCATTCACTGGCTGGGGAATTCTGGGGGTTGAAGTCCAGATATCTTCAAGTGGCCAAGGTTGAGAAACACTGGGCTATGTGTAAAATAAACCTCCTGCTTGTTACTGCCAAAAAGCATCTAAGTTATCTTTACAATCTATGATTCCCTCCCCCCATCTTATGGTAGGATAGCTATTAAAACAGCTGGTAGTATCCATGGGTTGGTAATGTTTCCGGCCCAGCTGTGTACTTTGCTGAATATAAGCTGATTCCTAGAAAAGATATTAAAGTTTATGTTGAATTTAACACCTGAGACATACTGTAGCTTGTGACCTATTCTGTATGTGACTTTAGAAAACCTTTCTATATTTAGAATTTTGAGCATACTGAAGTAAGATTACATCAAAAGCCAAGCACCCATAACATTGTCAATTTTGAATTGGAACTGTTATCTACCATCATTGCACAGTTTAATATTTATCCTTCTTCTTTTCAGTATTCTGACTTGCTGCATTTCATGAAATTCTAGTAACTGCACATTGTATACTTTTGGCTGATGCTGCTTCAGATCATTTTCCTTCTTTCTGAATCTCTGCGTATTCTTTTCCTTTAAAAAAAAAAGCCTAAATAATTTTATTGTCCATGGAACTGCAGACATTCTGTCTAACTATACTGCTTCAGGAACCATCTCAAAACTTGCAGAGGAGAATAGAAGGACATTTTTAAATATCTCTTCTTTTCCCTTTCTTCTCCTATGTTTCCTAGCATCCTTCCAATTATGTTGTTTGTCCTATAGCAGTAAGTTCAAAGTATGGATCTCTTGCTCAAATTATGACCAAGTCTGATGTGACTTTAAATGTTCACCTAAGCACAAAAGAGACTTATAGTCTGCCTAGGTTTGAAAAACAGCATGATTAATTGTGGGCAGTGAGCTATTTTATATAAATGTAGTTATCCCCATCCCTTTTTCATCCTCTGTGGCAAATTCAAACATGTCATCTCACTGATGGGATTCTCAATATGTCATAGAGCTCTTTTGCACAAAGGGAAAAAAATCCACTGCTATAAATACTTTAAAGGAGTGATGATACACGTTGACTGACTTCAGTGATTCCTCTTATCTTTGCATTGAATAAAGGTAAGTAGGAGCCTGACTTTAGTCTAATTTGAATTCCAAATTGAGTGGTTGGGGGTTTGAAATGATCCGATGAGATCAATACTTTTCTGTCAGGAAATATAATCCCCAGGGCTATTTCAGTAGTTTGGGCTTCCATGCACATTTCAGTTTACTGGGCAATTGACTTAATGGACAAAAATAATAGAGAAAAATTACACTCATATTGGATGCAGTGAAAGGAAGGCGGGGGTTCAAATAAGCATTCTATTACAGGCCTCTGAAGGGCTTAAAGAGAAACTGGTCTCAGATACATAAGGTAGATGATAGACAGGTAAGTAGGTAGATGATGGACAGAATGGGAATGGGGAAGGTTGTGTTGGGGACAAGATCCGAAAACCTTTTCTTAAAGAAAAATCCCAAGGTTTTTTGTATATCAGGAATTGGGGAATGTTTAAGAGGCTAGGACCCAAAGTCACCCTTCCAGAGACAGCAATTATGTTATGTGTTGTGTTATATCAATTAACAATTATAACAATTAACCTCTGGAACAGCTTGCCTCCAGCAGTTGTGAATGCCCCAACCCTGGAAGTCTTTAAAAAGATGTTAGATAGCCATTTGTCTGAAATGATATAAGGTTCCTGCCCACGCAGGGGGTTGGACTAGAAGACCTACAAGGTCCCTTCCAACTCTGCTATTGTATTGTATTGTATATCACTGGGAGAGAACTTTATTTGATCTCTTTGTGTATTTGGGAAAGATGGAGAGTGGGAATGTTCTTGACTGGATTAAGAGTGTGTTTCAGACGTGCTGCAACTTAAACCTCCGAATAGAAATGATCCTTGGCTCCATTTGTTGAGAAAGGAATTGCGCGCCAAAATCCCTAAGTTCAATTTTTCCTTCCTTTAGCTGTCTTACATCACTGCCACGTCCCCGACTAATCAGGTTCAAGCGAGATGTTTTGAGAATGGTCGCTTCCAGCCTAGGTCGGTATGCAGCTGCGTTCTCCCAGCTGGGTGACCTTGAAGCAGTGTTGTTGTTTTGGGGGGGGGGGGATACAGTAGTTCTTCATGCTTTCCCCAAGCAGCAGTCACTTTTGCTTTGCCCCAGGCAACTCCCTTCCTATCCCAACTCCTCATAGTTCATGGAGGACTGTTACTGCATGGTATTGAAGCACAAGCTGAGAGAGAGTTGGCTGCTGACAGTGGGAGTATTCCTACCTGAAAGGGAAAAATAATGTGTCAAATCAATAAAAGCATAATTGAGGCTGGCATTCTGATGGTTCACGATAGAGATAAATTTAGAAGTCTTCCCTGAGTTTGAGATTAAGGGGAATAGAAAATTTCATCAACAAATATGACTAATTCACTGCTTTAATTTTGCCTCTGTGATCTAAGGGGGCTGAGTGGTAGACTCCATGGTGCCTTTTGGCCGTGGCTTGCCCATTGCTGCTAAATACCTTGACGAGGCTCCCCCCAGTATCGAAGAACCCAACCTAGCTTCTTGCAACCTTCATTAAACGTATCTGCTCTCATTTTAATAACAGTAGGAAAACAAAGAGAGGCGGGAAACGGAATTAAATACAAATAAGCACTTGATGGCAATTTTGTTTTTCCATGTAATCAAGTGATAAGACAAACTATGTATCCAATTAGTAGTTTAATTAAGTACATTCCAAACTCAAGAAGACCAATTGAAGTTACAAGAAAATACCTCTATTAGGCTCCCAGGTTGGTTAAAATATAGCCACTTATAATCTGGCAATAGCATATATCCTATATATCGGAATGTTATAATATTATGTATGTCTTAAAGAACTTTCTGGATCCTGTGCAAATAAGATATTTTGAAAAATTACATTTGGATCAAAATCAGTGTATGAAAGAAAACATTTTTTTTCCAGGTAACAATATATATTTAAACACAGTATTCTCAGAACTGGTAATACTGTAATATTGTAATTTTATAAATTACACTGTATGCAATGCATCAGAGATATTGTTAGATATTGTTGCATTTTGTGCATCTTTTACTTAAAAGTATTATTCTGGGTTTGTCCAGTTGCCATTTTTAAAGTACTTTCCAACAAATGCCGCAATAACAGAGGATGAAGTTGTCCTTTCAGCTTTTAAGCATAACTATGCTTTCTTCCTCCCACCCCACTTTCTAAAATCAATTAAAACTTAATGGCTGTGAAACATCATTAGCATCGTGAATTTTTGTCTGTGGTTTCCACTATGTGTTGGGAAAAGTTAACGCATAATTGTGACATCATCTGAAAGTAATCACCTGTGTAATTGGAAAGGTTTGTGTGCTTTTATATGAATTGCCAGCTAAGAAACCTTTTGATTGGATATATCTCACCTAGTGTTATCTAAGATAAAAGTACTGTAAAAGAAGATTCTTACTGCCCAAATGTTTCTCAGCTCCTTTTCTTAATAGGATTTAATTTAAAAATAGATTCCTAGGCACATTAAACAGTGTTAACTTTAAATCTGATTACTACATTTTGTATTCTTATCCTTGCCTTTTGAAATATATAGGAATTAAAGGTATCATCTATATATGTATTAAAATGCTAATTTTTAATACCATGCTTGAAAAAATAGCAATTTTGTATGTTCATATAAAGGTTTGTGTTCAGTTGAGTGGTTGGTTTGGTTGAACCCAATTCACAAGCTTGATCTTCGAAGGGAAAAAAAATCAGGTCAAGATTGTTTTAAAAATAGTTACACATTTTTGAACACAATGAATCGATTCTATGATTGTGCACATAGAGAGAGAGGCAGACATTTATAAGATATATCATAATGAAAAAACTCATAATTTGAGCAGCAAGAACTGGACTTGAAATAACTGGTGTGATTTATTTTGTGATTTAACCCTATTGGCCTTATTAGCATTAAAATGATGGTTTTAAAAAGACAGGAAGAAAACCTAGAAATGGAAATGCTATCATTGTACTAGTGATGACTTCTTAAACGAGAAGTAATTTCACTCTGACATCAATTTAAATCAGTTTAATCCATTGTTGTCAATAGTATATTTTTACTCAAGAACGTGCTTATTTATACATATTGATTTGACTTGTTAACGTTTTCACAATGCACACTAACATCAGATTTTCTGCCGTAGTGACTTAAGAGGTGGGGACAGCAATGAATGATTCCTGCCACTCAGTGAACTTTAACTTGAACCTTACTTGAATGGTAATAATGTACACCTGTAATTGCTGTGGAAAAGGAAAAACCTCTAGAGATTTTCCATCTAATCATTTATTTATAAATCTGTAGGTAGCAGTCTGCAAAAATGCACATTGGGGGTCAACTTGATGCTACAATTCATTATTTGGTGTTTACATTTCTTTGTGTTTTTTATCTTGCTTTTTAAAGACAATATCATTTTAAAGATAATTTCATCCATTCATTAGAATGGATGCTTGATGTAGCTTTGCACTAGCTATCTATTTCATTTCTCACTGCCTTGGATAGGCACTGTCTCTGTATTATGAATATGAAATATGAATGTTTTTTAATCCAGTTAATTCACTCTATATACAATTAGTTTGTGTCCATTAATGAACACTTGGTATTAGTTATCTAAATTTCTGTATTTAGTAACATTGGTGGTCAAGTGTTTCTTTGTAGACTTCCAATTACATGATTTTTATCCAATGTGTATTATACAAAATATCTAACTTCAGTCTTGAGATAAAGTTTGTTTGAAATAACTAGTTTAGTGTATATTTGGAATTTATACTTATGTTAAAAGACAACAAATGCTCACAGTAATAAATATAAGAGTTGTAGAAATAAAAATCTTTATTGCAAAACAAGCAGGGGGGGCTGGACAATCAAAGGATTTGGAAATCTCTGGGTCATCTAAATTGCTTGCTAACACCGAGTATGTCTATGAGGTGGCTGGATAGAGTCACCGAAGCAGTGGGCCTGAGTTTAAATGGACTCCAGAGGATGGTAGAGGACAGGAAGGCCTGAAGTAACGTCCATGGGGTAATGATAGGTCAGACACAACTTCACAACTAACAGCAACAAAGTATATCTATGGAGATTCTCAGTCATCCAGGTCATGGTTGTCCCAAAAGTGCTTTTTCAAGAGGCAACTGGGCTTTCTGGTTTTTCTTTGAAGGTGTTTCACTTCTCATCCAAGCAGCTTCTTTAACTCTGATTGGATGGTGGGGAATGGATGTGTGGCAGTAGAATCCTTAGAACATAATATCATAATCAAGGTAATCAACCACTAGTGAAGCTATAAGCTTTCCTTATGGCCACCATAGTTTTTTACAACCACTATATTTGTGATTATCAGATGTTCCAACTTTTACTGTTGATTTTAGAATTGGAATATGGACAGCTACATGTGGGATTAGCCCAATCTTACATCACGGAGAAATTTATATTTTGCAACCAGTACTTTTGATTGAAATGATTATTGATGGAAGGCTCAGTGACTTGTTTTGAATGTAACTGAAAATGATTTGTGTCATCAGTGCTAATTTTCTACATGAATCTCAGATTCATATCTGCTTCCTCTGCTTGGACTGCCATACAATATGAAGCTTTGCTTTGTTTGTTTAAACATTCATCAGGAGTTGACCATAGCTTCAACTTTGCTATGATTAAATCTTCTCTATAATTTACCCAAAGTAAATTTGGTAAAAAATAGTTTTGTGTATTATACTTGGAACTTGGCTTATTTTCTCTGAATCACAGATTATCCATTAATTGTGAAAGTTTTTATCTAGTGCTAATTATTTAATGATAAATAATTATAATTTTAAAAACTTGAAGTAAAATAATGCATTTGCTGTCTCTCAGTCTTGCAGGAAAAAGAGAGAAGACAGATGAATCAGACTCATTCACACAAATCTATAGTGTTTCATAATAACCAGTTCAGTGTAGATGGGAGAACAACAGAATTTGTATTACCTTGTGCTTGTTTGTAATCCCATTAAGGAAAATGACATTAGTTACAATTCAATTAAGTTGGGCATGATATATAAATGAGATAGAAACAATAATAACATAATTTTATGTATAGGATTTTTCTATAATTATATATAATATAATATTATATTATATGCTTGGTAACTCTGAGTGGAACAAATGAAATAAATAAATTACAAATGGATAATATTGCATTGATTTGTTATTCCTTTAGTGCATAATTTAAAGTATTTTGACAATGGTATTTTGTATCATAAACAAAGCCTTGATGAAACAATGATCGCAGATTCTTCACGAAGTTTATGTTCTGTAACGGTGGCACCATCATTATCTCTTGGGAATATACAAGGGCAACTGCAAGAATTGAAATGAAGAAGCGGAGAGCACCACCCCTACCAGTTATTCCATCCTTTTCTATTGGGAAAGCTGAGAGAGAAGAAAAAATGCCAAGTGCGATTCCTCAAAGTTCATTGCAACAAGAAACAAAAAAGAAAAAGAGACGTGCTCCTCTTCCACCAACTCCTAAAATGCCAAACAGATTTGAAGAAATGGATAATAAAAGACAAAGTACAATTGATCCTTTTCAACTGTCATTTGTCGGCCATTTTATTTCAACTGTCATTTGTCGGCCTTTTCATTTGCCTGGAGAGAGATTCCTATTGTGGCTATCACTGCTTTCTGTATTCCACCTGGCGCTCAAACCAATTTCATTGTAATTTTATTATTACAATGACAATAAAGATGATTATTATTATTATTATTATTATTATTATTATTATTATTATTATTATTATTATTATTATTATTATTATTATTATTATTAATGGTGCCTAGAATATATGGTAGATATATTTATATCTAAAAGAACATTGGTTTGTCTATTCTTAAACCTAAACCAGTATGGAATTCTGGTTTTCGATCCTTCAACAAATACCGAGTCAATATACTTTGAGTTTTTTGTGCAAATGCTTTTTTGTATATGCTTCTGCACAAACCCAACAAGTAAGCAGTTGTAAATATTGCTTGTACTAATTATGTTACTTATTCTGCTAAAGCTGGATCATAGTTGTATACAATTTGCATTCTTTTCCAAAGAGGTGTAAGAACTAAGTGTAGTTAACAAGCTGAGGTCAGGATACAAACATAAATAGTAGAAGTGACAGCAAGTATAACCAGAACCAGGTCTGAAGCTCCATTGATGCAAAGCATTTCAAGTCTCCATAATGTTGTCATAGGTGCAAAACATGAGTTCGCTGAGCCAAGTCAGCCACACGGTCATTGTATTCATCTTTTAAGGCAGGGGTCCCCAACCTTTTCAACTTTAAGTCTGAAGGACTTCAGACTTAAAGTTGCAAAGGTTGGGGACCCCTGTTTTAAGGGCAGTTTCAGAATGTTCTGGACATTCTGAAGAAACCTTGAAGGAGAGTGAAGTTAAAGATTTCTAGTATTTTCGTTTAGAAAATGTTGGCATTCTTCTTAACAACTGATCAGCATGTTAAATAAGGGAAGAATAAGAAAAAGTGTAATATTTAACTTTTAATTAAATATTAATTTTTTAAAAACACCTGACGTAATTCTTCTGATTGGAATACTATTTAATTATATTTAAATATGTTAACATGTGGCAGTTTCCACTTTCTCCTTTCTTTTTTTTCCTGAAAGTTCATCATTGTGTCTTTGCTAAAAGCCATAATTTTAAAAGGTAGGTTTAAAAATTTATACTTGATTTGTTGCTTTTAAAGAACAGGCATCCATCTGACCCTTGAGTTTATTATTACTATTGACACATGGTCAATAGACATATGTCAGCTATGGCAGAATACATGGGTTTTGGCTATGCTAGTCAAGTACTATATTATTATTGCTGGTCTATAAACTACTTCCTAGATTGAACTGCTACATTTGCTCATATTGCTTGCTATGCATAGGTAAAGGGAAAAGGGAAGCAAATCTGACATACTTACTAACAGAGAAATTTGTATTATTTATACAGAACAGAACAAACCAATTTTCAAGAAAGGCATTTAAGTGGCAGCGTTATTTATTAATGCTGTATGCACACACTAATGGAATGCAACATAGATTCAGTTAAATCTAGTAGAATGCAGTCTAATATCATAGTACTGTGTGTGTGTGTGTGTGTGTGTGTGTGTGAGGTTTTTGAGCTGATCAATAAATAAATCAGGGAGACTAGGATATATCTACTTCGAGCTTTTTAGCTCTCATCAGCTAGCCATACCCTTACTGGGATTTGAACCAGGGCTGTATTACATGTTAGGCTCAAATCCCAGTAAGGGTATGGCTAGCTGATGAGAGCTAAAAAGCTCGAAATAGATCTATCCTAGTCTCCCTGATTTATTTATTGATCAGCTCAAAAACCTAACACACATATAAAAAAAAGTACACAATGGAACTCATAGCTTTCTGTCTAGATGGTCTCTGGTGATGAGCCGAAAGGCAGAAAAGGAAACAGTATGCTTCCTCCCTTAATTGGGGCTTAACAGGGTGTTGTGACACAAATATAATGTATGTATGTATGTATGTGTGTATATATATATATGCTGGTTTTGTTGTATTCGGGTGTTTTCCCATGAAAGATTGAAATTGTTTTTGCAACGTTTCGGCAAGATCTCACTTGCTGAAACGGACTGAAGCTTGAAGATGGCAAGTGAGATCTTGCCAAAACGTTGCAAAAACAATTTCAATCTTACACGGGAAAACACCCGAATACAACAAAACCAGCATACCTACACCTGTGAAAATCCACGAAAACATATTTGTGTGTGTGTGTGTGTGTTAGTTTTTTGAGCTGATCAATAAATTATGGATATATATTAAGGGAGGATATATAATTATGGATATATATTAAGGGAGGATATATATTAAGGGAGGAAGCACACTGCTTTTCCTTTTCTGCCTTTCGGTTCATCACCAGAGACCATCTGTCTAGATGGTCTCTGGTGATGAGCCGAAAGGCAGAAAAGAAAAAGCAGTGTGCTTCCTCCCTTAATTGGGGCCTTAACAGGGTGTTGTGGAAACAATTATATATAACTATCCTCCTGTCTCAGCTGACAAGAACAGAACCTAGCTGGCTTAATGGCAAGGCTCTCGCCTGGCATGTAATACAGCCCTGGTTCAAATCCCAGTAAGGGTATGGCTAGCTGATGAGAGCTAATAAGCTCGAAATAAATCATATATATATGATTTCCATTGCTTAATCTATGTGTGTATATATGTGTATATATACTAAAGCATTTATCTTTAAAATAAAATACTTGGTACTGTGCAGTTTCTGTTTGGTGTTTCAAACTTCACACTAAATAATCATAAAATATACTTTTAACTATAGCAGAATTCTTTGATTGTAAAATACTCATCCTTTTGCTATAGTTTTTCAATGTTCCTCGAACACTGTGAGTTCACCCTTCGATGCTCATTAAAAATTTGCAAGTGAGTGATTAAAGACCAAGCATCATAGAAAATATATATTATCTATTAAAGATATAGCATAGCTTCTTGTTCCTATGACAGTTAAGGCTCAAATAGCATTATAAAAACAACACAATTTGAAATGAAGTTATTTTGGCAACTGTGACCGCAATCACCATTGTTAAACAATGTGCTCATAAAGTGTGATATTACATGACTGCAGTCACTTAGTGACTGCAATCCTGGTTGTCATCATAACTCCAGAACCATGTGCATCTTTAAACAGAAATCTCAGGCAAATTGCATGAGAAGATTTCCAGAGGATGGATACTAGGGAGCAATGGTGGGTGTTGGGATGGGCTGGCGGGGGATGCTAAGCGGGCTGGTAAGGGTTGTGAGGGGTGTTCGAGACCACTGGCAAGCTGGGGGCACATGTAGATGGAAAGACTGATGCAGGTAAGCATGTGCTACAGAGTGAATACAGATGTGGGAGTAATACGGACTATTAGATTCCAGGGATCTCATATTCCATACTGGGATTGCTCAGGAGAAAAAGTGATGACCAACTTTCAAAATCAAAATTGATTTTGCTTGAGGACTACAGCAGAGTAAACCGCTAATGGGATCACGTGACTATAGCTTGCTTCAACATCCTAATTAGGAGTGCCCAAATTGAGATTACATGCTGGTGGGAGGTTGCGATGGTTGCAGCTTCACAGATCAGTCATATATCCCCTTTGTCTTTGAACAAGATATTGTAAAACAAGGATTATTAAAAAAGAACAATGTAGGAAGTATTAAAATCAAGTCAGCTAACCATTCAAAGGCACTTCTAGCCTTCTGAAAGGGCCTTAAGACCTGTCAGTTTGTGTGGTGCCTCAATGGAGATGGTTTTGGCTACAGGTGACTGGGGCAGTGACAGAAGAAGACACCGCTTTTGTCCCAAGTGGGCCCCAGATTTTTAGTCTATTTAATTTTTGTAATTTTATTTGTTATTTCCATATTTATAATTGTTTTTACATCTCTATACTTATTGTATTGCAAGCTGGCCAGAGTCGCTGTGGAAAGTGTGGTGGGCAGCATATAACTTTAATAATAAATAAAAGCTTGATGAAAGAGGTGGGATTTTTTTATTGTTTTCATTTGCCTAAACCAATGAATTTGGGGCCAATGAATTTCTTCAGGGTGTATTTATTGTAGGCTGGGAACCACACTGAAGAATGCATGTTTCATTTAATGTCATAGCTCTGTTTACATCCATTGATCCGGAATTAGTCAGACCAATCAATTCAGTACAGTACAACCAACATAACGTCTAAAGAGAATAAAAGAATAACACTACCACTACAACCACACAGAATCTGCATAGCACACAAACCAGCTAAATCCCTTCAAAACATCTTAAGTAAACCAAAAGACCGAGCAGCCCCAGAAGTTATTCACAACATACAATGTAATGGCTGCAACAACCACTATGTAAAACAAACAGGCTGAAGACTGGTTGAATACATCCATGAACACCAACTAGCAGTCAGATGACATTATGAAAACTCTCTAATTTTACAACATATGGGCAGACTTAACCATAGTTTCGACTGGAAAAGTGTGACCATCCTAGACCAAAGCAAGTCTAAAAACATTAAGGAATTTCTAGAAGCCTGGCACTCTGATGAATTAGTCATCAATAGACACGTTAACATAATATCTATGTTGCTGTTTTTAAACCATTTATTCGTCTCCAGTTCTTAATGACTTTAAAGGCAAGTGCTCTCTGCCAAGACAGCTTCTTTCAATGTTGGATGTTCAACTTTGTATCAAATTTCATGTTATCAAACAGCGTGTTCTTTGCTTGCCTCTTCTTTGTCCACTAAACTAGCATCATTCTCTTTTCCAATGAATTTGCACGCATGACAAGTCCAAGTAAATCAGATGTAGTCTTATGATTTTAGCTTCTTGTGATATGTCTGATGTTAGACAATTTAACACCTTTCTGTTACTTACTTCGGCTGTCCAAGGTATACACAATAATTTACACCAGCATCACACTTCAAAGATGACAATTTTTCGAGCAGTCATTCTTAGTGTCCAACTCTCATATTCATATATCATTATAGGGAAGACTATTGCTCTAACTAGGCTGCTTTTTGTATTTATATCAATATCTTAATATCTAGGCAATGCATAAGAGATAGTCAACAAGCCAAAAAAGGAATAAAATGACCTAAGCACCTCCCTACCAACAATCAACATCGAGATGAGCATAGATTAACTGTATTTAGAAGGCCACAAGTAGAGGCAATCTCAACAAAGGGAATGGCTGTAAAATTTACTATTAAAACAAATTTCACAGCAGCAGTGCCAGTATGAATATGTTGCTGAATTTTAACCTCCAGGGAAGGTACTGCAAGATTCAAGATCTCAGTCTATTTTGGACAACTGCCCTCACCCAAAAAATGCAGAATCACTATGATAGATCTCTGGCCCTTAAATTATATTTCCTATTTATCTGTAATGTTTGTCGCAGTTCTAGACTAATATTTTACAAGTAATTTTTCTCAGATTACCACAAGGTCTGAAAACTACCAAGATGTGTATGAGAGAGAGAGAGAAGGAAAGAGAGAAAGAATGAGAGAGAATTACCAGAGAGTAGACCCTGAGTTTATTGTTATCTATTGTTAAAAAGAGGGTTATAGTTAATAAAACACTAATAAGGGAAGAGTTATGCAAAAGCAACACAAATTCTTGCACCGTCTTTAAAAATTATCACACTTGTTATATAAGCACTTATGGAATAGGTTGAGATCATCAAAATGACTTGGCAAGGAGCAGATAAGCATTAAGGCAGAATTTTCTATTTTAGACATTGCTTGATGCTTTCTAGCTTTACAGAAAATATTGGCATCCTAAAATAGGTACAATATTTGCTGCATTGATTGATTAATTATGTCCCATCAAGTTGATGTCGATTGACATAAAAACTTCTTTAAATTTAGTGTCATATGTATCTGGAAGAAATTGGAATATCTGACAGTTGAACCTCATCTTAAGATCTCACTCAGGTAGGCTGCAGCAAATGCATTTATTTAATGTGCACTTCCAGCCTTACAGTTTAGTCTCTAATTTAACAAACAATGTGTATTCACCAAAAATGTAAAGTAGAATATCTGCATTTATTGTGCACCAATTATGTACTTTTTCTTCAATCAGGTTTGATTTATAGCAGGTTCTGAACAGATTTGCCAACTAATTGCAAAAAATAATTCATTACCATAAATTAAGAGAAATCTAAAGTTTTGATCTTTTCCAAACAGTCACAGAGTAATTGGTTTCAATTGAACAAGCTTTCTCCTTAAAGGACTGAGGCCTTTATTTTTATAAGTCTATAAAATGGAAAAGTCAAAGTAAGTGTGTTGTGTCTAAAGCCAATCACTAATCTAAGGCAAATCTTAATTTCTTTTTTTTATTAAAAGTAGCACATTTGTTCCTACTGCTGTTAAATATGCACAGCAAATTTAATTTCCCAGCATTTTATGGAATTTTACTAAAACTCCTTAGTACTTATTTTTCTTTCAATATCTTTTTGCACCATATTCTGCTTTTGTCAAACATTTGGCAGGGAAGTGCTTAGTTTTGAATCTAGGTTGAGTTCTTCAAGCATGACTGAGGGCAAACTTGTCTTTAGTTTAAATTATGTACAAACAAAATTGTTAACTCATTTGGATATCTAACTGAATCATTTGCTTCAACATGGGAAAAAAGTTTTAAATAACCAGTAAATATTATTTACTTTCTCTCCATGCATTAATTTAATTCTCTTTGAATCTGTCACTAACCAAGCAAGATCTATAGTCAGACAAATATTTCAGAATGGACAGTATCTTTCAGGCTGATATTTCTATGGAGATTCTCAGACCTACATGTCATAGTTGTCCCAAAGGTGCTTTTTTTCAAGAGGTAACTGGAGTTTCCTGGGGTTTTTTAAGACATTTCGCTTCTCATCCAAGAAGTTTCTTCAGCTCTGACTGGATGGTGGGAATAGAAGACAGCTGTTCATTTGCATTCTTTTAGTGAGTCGCTAAGGCCACCTGGAGGTTTATCTGTGTCGTTAGGGTCACCTAAGTAGTGCAAATGGGGGTGGAGCCTTATTGGAACTGTTGAAAAGACTGTGTTATAGACTGGAGATAGAGGTTGTCCTATCCCCTCCTTCTGTTGAGAAAGAGTTGTTCAATTTTGACATAGATGACCTCTTTGACCCTTCTTTCAAACCAGTAGTCCTCTCTGTCCAAAATGTGGACTTTGCTGTCTTCAAAAGAGTGGCCTTTGTCTTTCAGGCTGATAGTTCATTTTGATGGCATGATTTAGCATCTTTGTGAGTATAGGGACATAGCCTGAGCAGTTCTCCCAACTGTTGGGTGTTTCCTCAATTTATGGCCACAATCTGTACCCGAATTTCTGTTGTAAGGCAGTGCAGTCATAAAATGAGTCATCACCTGATTGGACCTGATTGTATGACTATTTTTACTAAGATCATTAGGCAAATCAATCATTAAACAAATCATTTGTTAAGAAAATCACATGGTTAATGAGTGAATCAAGTAGTTGTGAAACAAATCTGGCTTCCCAATTGACTTTGCTTGTCAGAAGTTAACTATGAAGGTCACAAATTACAATTGAATGACTGCAAACACAGTCATCATAAATGCAAGCTGGTTGCTAAATGCCCAAATTATCACATTCATGTGGTAAAAACATAATGATCGTACCTAAAAAGACTGATCACCTTTAGGTCATTTTTTCTGAAGCCAATCATAACTTCCAACTGTTGTTAAAGTGATAAGTCTCTGTAGAGGATAGTCTTAAATCTGACCGTAAGAGTTCATTATTTAGCCCACTCTGTGATGGTAGTGATAAGATTCTGCTTTAGAAAACCACTTCCTACATGTAAAAAATGTATAGTGACATATTTCAACCATATAGGATACGGAGGCAATTACATTCTGGATGCTACTACACACCAACTGAAATGCTTCAGGAAAAAGTATGTCACAATCTTTCCATGACAGTGTTGACCTCTTTATATTTCTATAAATTTGTTTCTAGCATTAATATAAATAATATCTTGGATAAACATTTCTCCTACATTTTAAAAGCCTTTTATTGCATCTATTTTGACACAACTTAATGCTGCAACTTAAAACCATTAAAATGTGAATACATTTGGAATCCTGAATTCCCATTATGATTCATATTTGTAATATTAGATGTAATAAATATTTCAAAGTTTCCAGTCAGAAAGATAGTCTAATAGATATACCAAACTTTGTGTGTTCATATGTATGTTTGGCTCAGTAGCTAAGATGTTGAGCTTATTGATCAGAAAGGTCAGCAGTTCGGCGGTTCAAATCCCTAGCGAAATGGAGTGAGCTCCCATTACTTTGTCCCAGCTTCTGCCAACCTAGCAGTTCAAAAGCATGTAAAAAATGCAAGTAGAAAAATAGGGACCACCTTTGGTGGGAAGATAACAGTGTTCCATGCACCGTCAGCGTTTAGTCATGCCCGCCACATGACCACAGAGACGTCTTCGGACATCGCTGGTTCTTTGGCTTTTAATGGAGATGAGCACTGCCCCCTAGAGTCGGGAACAACTAGCATATATATGCGAGGGGAACCTTTACCTTTATGTATGTTTGATAGTGATTTTTTTATTAGTTATTCCATTATATATTAAATGTATTTCTTTGTCCCAAAATCAAAACTCGGTCATTCCCAATGATATTATTTATTGTCAAAAACTATTCTGCCGGTAGCTATATAAATCACGATCTGGACTTTACTATTTAACTAGCTTGATTGCCCATTGAAAATAATTATACATTAAGACGTATATTGAATACTTTACAGATACTTCAGTATATCTTTAAATTAATATTACAGTAAAATAATATCTGTACAAATTATGCTTTAAACATTTTTCATATGTTTCCATTTCTAAACTCCTTTAAAAATATGTATTAAATTTTTTATTGTCGAAAATCTTTATTCTATGCGTCTTTTTTTTTTACAAAATTAATTTAAAATTAGGCCAACCCCCATGTGCCCCGTATTAAACTTTTTGAAAAACTGTTCTCATTCAGTGATTTCACTGTGAAGAGCAAACACAACATAGACATAAGGCTATCTGAACGCTTTATTCGCTACATTTAGAATATTAATAACATTCTTCCCAGAAGTTGTCACATCAAGTAAAAGATCTTTATTCCAGATTGTCTTTTGGGGCCAAATTGAGACTGGATGCATGCATTTAATAAATTGTAGTCTCAAGTAGTCATTTTTGTAAATAATTAGCTTCAGTGGAAGAATAAGTTAGCATATTGTAGGCATCTAATGTTGCAAATGTACATACTGCAAACTTTCCTATTAATCAACAGTCAAGCACTGTAAGTTGGGTCTCATACATAATGAATTGTGCTTAAGCCTCCTGGGTTTCATTGATAGAAAAATAAGAGAAAACACAAGTGTAGTAAGCTTTTGAATAAAATTTAACTAGATTGCTCTGCATCTTGTAATTGTTTTGGAATCATCAGGGAATAGACAATTCATCTGCAATTTTGGTGGTAGTTTTGCCTTCATCTATCAAAGAATACTATTTAAATGACATTAAGGTGTTGAAATAACTACTTTAAAAAATCTACATAGAATGTTAATAATACGTGTTTTGTGTGTTTTTCTTCCATACCCTTTGAAATGGTGTGTGTGTGTGTGTGTGTAGAAAATATTTTCATGTTATATTTAAGTATTTAAATATGTATTTTAATTTATTCTTGTAAACTGCTCTGAAAATATGATTGGAGAGTGTTAAAAAGTCCAATA
Source organism: Rhabdophis nuchalis (assembly GCA_039707465.1). Lineage (NCBI taxonomy): Eukaryota > Metazoa > Chordata > Lepidosauria > Squamata > Natricidae > Rhabdophis > Rhabdophis nuchalis. The sequence goes on from CM077645.1 coordinate 73,005,058, forward strand.
ATCAAGATTATTCAAATTCACCTGAGAAATTTAATTTGTGTGCATTTAAAGGTAACAAGAATTTGTAATATTTACTTCCTGAATTAGGTTGCTGACACAGAGTAGATTACAAAATGTTCAAATTGTAAAAGTACAGTGTGTTAATTCTCTGGTTAAATAATACTTCAGCTTTATTTATTTGTTTATATTTCTTTGTTTATTTGTTTGTTTGTCAAACAGATACAAGATAGGCATATGTATAAACATAAGCAAAGGAAGTAAGTACAGATAGATGGTTACAGTAAGACAGGGACGGTAGGTATGTTGGTGCGCTTATGCATGCCCCCTTTACATATCTCTTAGGAATGGGGTGAGGTCCAGAGTAGACAGTTTGAGGTTGAAGCTATGAGGGTTTAAGGCTGTAACAATGGAATCGGGTAGAGCACTCCAGGAATTGACCACTCTGTTGCTGAAGTCGTATTTTCTGCAATTGAATTTGAAGCAGTTTACCTTGAGTTTGTATCAATTGTTTGCCCGCGTATTATTGTGGTTGAAGGATAAAACTTTATTGGATAAAACTTTATTGCGGTCATAGACCAGAAGACAAGATAAACAAAACACATGGGGATATACAGCCGAGCCCCGCTGAAGGGTGGGAGACAACAGGCAAAATCGATGACAAAGGCCATTCTGTCAATCGTACCATCTAACCGTTAGAAATTTAAATCCACGGTTTGGGAGTGTGATCAGTTCGAATTGAGCATAAATGGAAGATACCATGTTAAGATTTACATGAGTGCTTGTGTCAGCATCTGATGTGGTTGTGTCAGCACCTGATGTGGTTGAAGTTGAAGAAGTTGTTGACAAGACGTTGCAGCAGATAATTTTGTATCGTATGCTTAGATTGGACTGTAGGCGGCACAGTTCCAGATTGTCCAAGCCCAGAATTTCAAGCCTGCTGGCATAAGGGATTCTACTGTGAGTAGAGGAGTGGAATGCTCTTCTCATGAAATAACTCTGAACCTGCTCAATTGTGTTAATGTTGGATATAAAGTGTGGATTCCAGGCACATGAGCTATATTCCATAATTGGTTTGACAAAGGCTTTATATGCCCTAGTTAGCAATACAATGTCACTGGAGAAGAAGCTTTGAAAGATTAGGTTAACAACTCTTAATGCCTTTTTGGCAATGCTGTTACAATGAGCTCTGAGGCTTAGATTGTTTGAGATGAATACTCCTATGTCCTTGACAGAGTGAAGGTCATTTAGAGATAATTTCCACCAACTTGTATTTGGTGTTCTGATTTTTATTTTATTTTTTGCCAATGTACAGGACAAAGCATTTATTAGTTGATATTAGGAGTTGCCAAATGCACGACCATTCCGACACATAGTCAAGGTCGCTTTGTAGGGCAGCAGCCTTATCAGTGGTGTTAAATAATTTTGCGTCAACAGCGAAGAGGACACAGCTGCTTGTAATTTGATCGCATAGGTTGTTGATGTAAAGCAAAAAAAGTGTGGGTCCTAAAATGCCGCCTTGGGGGACACTGCTGTTAACTGGTGTTGGATTTGATTGGGCCCTCCCTATTTTGGCTATTTGTTGCCTGTTGGACAGGAATGCAGCTATCCACTTGTGCAGGCATCCGGAGATACCGTAAGAACTTAGTTTCAACAGTACTTTGTTGTGCATCATTGGATCAAAGGCTTTACAGAAATCTATGTAAATTGCATCTTTTGCTTTACCCTGGCCAAGATGTTTCTACAGTGTGGGAGTTGCAGATTACAGGCTAATTTTTTTTCTAAAACCAAACTGCTTGTTAGATAGCAGGTTGTTTGTCACTAAGTGGAGGGTGATGGATTGGTTTATAATGGATTCCATAATTTTACAGATGATGCAACACAGTGAGATTGATCTGTAATTTTCTGTTAGACTAGTGTCTCCCTTGTTAAAGATAGGTATAACCGTGGCTAATGACCATAGGTTGGATGAGGAGCTGGTTCTGAAGGATACCTCATAGATTGAAACCTCATAGATACCTCATATAAAGTTAAGTGCAAAGAAAAATGAAACACTTCCCTGAGGAATTTTCTGCTTTTCTTAAGATCTAGTTAGCACTTTGTAAGCCTTCCATCTAATAAGATCTCATTCTCTAAGCACCTTCCCAATGTTCAGGGCTACAGTTAACAGACTTCTCCTGTAAGCATGTCCATATAGAATAACACTCCACAAGTTGATGCCCATCAGATGCCTTGGAAGTACTACTTGCCTACAGCACAATCCAGGCAGGCTGTTGTTCTAAATGTGTGCCTGCACTATGCATGTGTCTTTCACTTCTGGACCATGACCTCTCAATGTTAAACTTTAATATGTAGTATCAGTCCTATTTTCCCCCATTAGTCTTCTCTACTGCTTTGATTTCAACAACCTTGATATTCTGGAAAGGATTCTGCCTTCAGAAAATCAAGCTACCTGGCAATTCCTAGGAAGGTTTCAAATCATTTGTAGATTAGTTCTCAGGAAATCTATTGTAATCATACTAGTATGGTTGAAGATTCTATAATTTGCTTTCCAAAATGATAATAACTGTAATATTGTGAAGCTTTTCAGAAGGAGCACCAAATGTTTGAATAATAGTATTTTATGGCAAAATATCATTCTGCTCAAAAGAATAAATGCATGAACCCAAACACCACAATTCATCAGTATTGATCCGCTACAATTAACGTTTATATTCATCATAACTTATTTCATTGTGACTTTCCTTATATAAAGATGGTAGGGATAATTATTGTAATTGATTCCTAGGCTATGGAATGTACTTCCTAATGAGATATGTTTGGATTCCATTGTTCCTGGATTTAGGAACAGGATGAAAATGCAAGTCTTTTCCCAATATTTTAATTAGTTAATGATTATATAGTGATTTTCATTTTTGTTTCAATTGTTTTTTTCCCCTGTGTGTTAGAAAATATAAAATTTTGCAATAAACAGAAGTGTGAGGTATACATTCATTATTAAAAAATAAATATAATGCATTTGCAACCAATAAAAAAACGTCAAGAGAAATAAGAATACAATTTTATTTAATAATGTTTTTTAAAGCACATCAAGGAAATATTTATATGAATGTCAAGTAAAACACACACACAAACACATTTATGAATGTGGGTTACAAAATCAATATCACTTGTACACATTCTTTAAGTATCTTTGCTCCCTTCTAAAGAAGTGAAGATCATCTAGCTATTTTAGCAAAGGATAATAGTGTGATTGTACAATTTTCTAAATCCAAAATGGAGCATCTCCCTTGCCAATGTTGTGCTAAAAACATGTCTGTTTAAAATTGTCTCTTTGCATACTTTGCTGTAGCAGCAGTTTCTATGATTGGCATGTGAAAATTACCTTTTCCTACTTGGTTAAGGTCTTGTATGCTTTCTGAGTAAAGAAAAAATCAGCAGGTTTTTAGATTTCAGTACAAGACAAGAAGTCATTATTTGAATTCTCTGCCGACTGGGGGAAAGTTCCAAGAATTTTTGAGTAACCTACTGCTGTTTGATAATGATTTGAACTTACAGGCTCCAGCATTTTAAGTCCAGACTAAGGTAGGACATTGGGTATAAAATGAAAAGTAGATGTAACGAACTATTTTTCATTTAATCAAAATGCTTTAAGGGTTTTACTATATTACAGTATTCCTCTTAATTGAAGATAATACATAACTTTTGCAACACACACACACACACACACACACACACAAAGTATCTACAGCTAGAAAATCATTGAGGTGGAGGCCTATTATAAAAACATGTATGAGGAAAAATAGGGAGTTGAGATATTAAGTTTAAATTTAAAATATTCATTTTAAGGCTAATATTACAACTACAGTATAGAAATTCTGCTGATTCCCTTTTCAAGTGGAGAAATGGATAAGATTGCAGACTGAATTTTAATTAAGTGCTGATGGGCTAAAAAGAAGAGAGATTTGTATATTCTAGAGAAGTGGGACATTAAACCCAAGCAATTCTATGGACACAAATTCCCAATAAGACGTACAATTAGATAATACAATATCTAGGATTTAAAAAGAAGGATCGGTTCAAATGATCAAGTAAAATTTTGTACATCGTATGATAAAATTAAAACGTTTTCACACAATTTTCTCAAAGCTCATTTTTACCAGGAAAAAGATCTTTAAAATCAATGGGAGAACATGCTTATGAAGTTAAGATAACTGGGTGAATGGATAGAAACTTCAACTGCTTTCCTTTCTTAAAAAATTTCCTTTTTAATTGTTTAAGCACCCTCTGTTTTTTCTGCTGCAAATCTACAAATTTCACAGTGGCGAACAAGATTTGAAGCCAGGATTTAAATCCATTTGTTTTTTCTGTGAGATTTACATCAATCCACCTTGCTTGACATTTTCCTCAACTATTGACATATTCCTTGCATAAATAAATATATTTCCATTTGTATGCTACAGACAGCATAAACCAAAAAGAGAAGAAGAATTTTCAGAGGAAATGATAACTTCATTATACTTCTATACTTCTTCTTGGTAATGCGCAGAAATGTTTCCTTGTCCTTTTGTCTGGGTTTTTTTTTTTTTGCTTTGTGATATTCCTTACTTCAAGCTTCATTCAAGCAAAATTTGCTTTCCCCAATAGTTTGTATAACAGCTTTTATTCATCTTTTTTCTAATTTGGCATGCATCATACATGTTTGAGGGTGCCACTTAGGAAATTGCATCTATCTGTTACTCTTTAGGTATTTTCTCCTGCCTAAATATAATAAATGTGTTCCCTTTTTCTAAACTATATGCCTAGGCATTTGCTGACTTTGAGAATATTACAAGGAGGTATTTTATCTCCCCAGGCTTAAATAATACTATACGTAAAGGAGATATATGTGACCTATTCACCAGAGATGGAAAGTGAAGTGCTTTATTCCAAATTTCTTTCTTTTCTTTTTTTAATATTTATTTTCTCTGTACCGCACCCCTTCTCATTTGTATTTGGATTTTTGGCCTGCCTGAAGTTTCTTTTACATAACGGCCTTTCTTCGTTGTACTGGGTTTGAACAACTTGGTTATAGTGAAACTCTGCACTTTTAAAATGAATGCTACTCTGTTACTCTTTCAACAGAATGGAGGCCTCAATATCTTGTGAAGTATGTGAAGCCACAGGGGAAATGAAGGAACCACTGAAACAATGTATAGCTTGGCTTCAAGCTTATTTCACTGAGCCCCAGTTAATACTGAAACTTCCAGTGCCTCCTTTTCACCATCATCTCCTAGAACAAGGTATGCATGTTTTCTAGTGTAATATTTGGCACTTCTTATGTGATGTGCACTTCTGTTGTTTTTAAAAAGGTCTGTACTTGGCTTTTGGGTAATCCGTTAGAGATTAAAATCTGCAAAAAGTTATGATTTTATTTTATTGATATCAAAATCAAATACAGTGGAAGCCTGTACTGGTCTGCTAATCCTGCTTTCTGAAACTTCTAAAACACAATTTCTCAATCACAGCAACTTTAAAAACGTGTGGCTTTCAGCTCCCGGTAGTCCCCAATCCACACAACATAAAATGGCTGAGTTTGAGAAATACTGTGCTAAAAGAATGCTTCAGTGGGATTCAGTTCCATGACACAGTCACCAGATATTCATTTAATGACAATAAAGCTGAAGAAGCTTCTTGGATGAAAAGTGAAACATTTTCAAAGAAAAACAAGAAAGTCCAGTTGCGTTTTGAAAAAAAGCAGCTTTGGGACTTTAATGACAATAGTTTAATTATCATCCGGAAGAAACTGCATGCAATAAAATAAGAGTTTCAAGTTCCATATTTCTAAAGGTGTTATTTGTTTCTATTATTAAAACACAAGAGAAGTAGGGATTTTGCTTTTTTTGACAGAGGGCATCAGGGAGAGTCACCTCCAGTGACTAACAGCATGTTCCTTAAGCTCCTTGAAATTACTAGGGGTGGAGGAAGTATGAAGAAAAAATATTTAAACCAGATGAATACTTATTGATATCAGTGACTTAAACTAAAAATAGGTTTAATTGGATTTTAGCTTAAACTCGGGACACATGTGTTTTGTTTCCTCATTTCAAACTCTGGAGGAATGTTTGAGAAGAACACCATTTTATTTGCCTTGCACCTTTACGCACACACACACACACACACACACAAATTCATATACTGAATTATATAATTAATATTGTTGGCTGAATTATTAGAATGTAGATTCCCTCACTTATTTATCAGAAATACTATGGGAATTTTCACTAGAGGTAGCCAGGGTCCTCCTGATTCATTTCTTTTATTGCTTTTGTGCTGGTTGGCTGCCCTTTCATGCAGCTGTTAAAACTTTCCAGTTTTGCAGTGATGATTTCAATAACTAATGTGGGAATGGCTATGTGATTTGTTTTTGTTGTAGTTTTGTTCATCTCATTATGGGAAATTATTTTTACTCTTCAAAATGAGCGATGTTAATATACTGCATTGGCTTTTGTTTTACATATGTGTTGGCAAATATTGTTGCATTTAGATCCTCTTTTTACATTCTATTACTCCGAAATACATATTTAATTTGCACTTATATTCAGATGTGGATTTATTCTTCAGCTGCTTTGAATAATAAATGTTGATGTATGTTAGGATCTGCATCCCCGTCTATTTTGACTTTGGTATTTTTCTGTAAAATTGACAAAGCTCTTCTTGGCTACAGCTATATCAAAATATAAATGAAGCAAAATTGATGAATCTATTGTCAATTTGTTGTTGCTATTTTCTTGATAAAAACCCCTTTATAGTTGCAGTCATAACCGTATATGCGAAGGCGCAAATTGACTAAAATTAATGGGATTGCTTTACCTTTATTTACTAAATTGTTCCTATATGCAGTTGTTAAAAGCCAGGCTAGAAATACCTCAAATTACAGTCTCCTTGACATTTGATCCTCACTGAGCTTTTCATATATAAATATTTAAGAATAAAAAACAACGCAGAGCTGGGGATTATGGAAAGGGATCCTGTATTACAATGATATTTTATCAGATAGTAGGACATTTACAGGAGAAAAAAAAATAGAAGAAGTTGTTCTCTGGCTAGGCAGAAATTTTAGTTATTTTTGCATGGAGGTATAGAGTGATGAAACTAAAAAAGGCAAGCGTGGTACAGTGATTAAGATGTTGAAGTAGCCCCCCAAAAATCCACACTGAAGTCCATTTTCTGACATTGGGTGATTTGTGGCTATTCATTCACTTAGCCCAGGGGTCTGCAAAGTCGGCTCTTTTAAGACGGGTGGACTTCAACTCCCAGAATTCCCCAGCCAGCTATGCTGGCTGGGGAATTCAGGGAGTTGAAGTCCACCCGTCTTAAAAGAGCCGACTTTGCAGACCCCTGACTTAGCCCAATCCACTGAAAAATGTTACAGTTTTGAAGGAAGATAGGAGAATGGAACACTATGTACGTGGCCTTGAGCAAGATATAAATCTAATAAATATACCTCTCTTCAGGGCAAAATATTCATCATGTAGCTCCTAATTTCAGATGGATGTTAATTTATTTTCATATTGAAAAGTTAAATTATCTGATTGTTTACTAGTAGACTCTTCTTGAATGAGTCTCCCCCCACTTTTTTCCCAATATTACACATATCCATTATGGTTAGTAATCCTTAGAGTGGGATAGGGTCTGTACTAATGTTTGAATTCATCTGATGGAATGCTTGACCAGCCTTTTTCTGCGGGAACAATTTTTCCACAGAACTATTTAAAACCTTGGATACTTTTCCCAGATACCCCATTCATTTGATCTTTTTGGTCTGGCTTTATACATTGATTTTGCATTTGATCTCCATGATGGATGATATGTTCCAAGAGAGAGACATGGGGGAGCTCAACCCTGTTGAAACTCTTAGCCATTTCAGAAGTTAAAAGAGGAATAGGCAATGTAAGGTGCTGAGCCCTTTGGCACCTCTCAGTATCTTTCTGATTGTGCTGCTGAAATAACATATGGTGATCAATTTAAGAAGTTAATCTGCACAATCTGTAGCATGTCCTGGAATAACCTAGATTTGGTTGGCCTCCCCGCTTTCCTCCCAGTCCCCAAATAGAAAATCCTGAAGCTACAGTATCTTCATGTATAACCCTGATTATTTTGTACTTTGAAACATACCCCACACCCCGCCCACAAAGATATCCATTTCCAAATTAAGTAAAGAATATACATTCTTAGAAAGGGGTGAAAATGAAGTTATATCTGCCTGAGATTAAACTGTTACTTTCACTAAAAAAAAATCTAGGGAGTACTTATAACATGCAATGCAGAATGTTCAGATTAACCTCTTGCATTAAATGTATTTTTATTTGAAAGAGATTAATTTCAAAGAAGGGACAGCTTATAACACTGAGTGCCCTTTCAGAGGTCAAGAGGAGTTCCAAGAGATATTTTTTTCTTTCCATTTCTCTCTGATGTTAGAATTTAGACTGAAAGCAGGGATACATATTTTATAACTGGGGAAAGGACTGTTAAATAAGAGTGCTAATCATTATTTTTGATGGTAATGGTAAATAGTTGCAAATGTGGCATTTTAAAAAAAAGTTATACAGTTCTGTAATATCTATCATCCACACATACACATTGTAGCAGTCACAGACAAAGGACATGGTGCTTGACTTCCAAAAGAGGAATCTGCCCCATTTTATATTGAGCAGAATAGTGTGGAGAGAGTCCCCTTTTTCAAAATCCTGGGAGTCCATTTTAGCAAAAATCTCACATGGAAAAACAACACAAACCAGGTGGCCAGGAAGGCCCAACAGAGACTCCACTTCCATAGGGTCTTGTGGAAGAACAAGGTGGAACAACAACTGTTAACCTCTTTTTCTTGGTCCACAATAGAAATAGTCCTCACTTATAGCATTATGGTATGGTATGTTGGCTTGACAACAGTAGATAGAAAGACATCACAGAGGGTGATGAGCACGGCATAAAACATCATGGACTGTCCCCTGACACCACTAGATGAAATCTCTAGGACTCACTGCCTTAGAAGAGTGAGGAAAATCTTCAGGGACAATCCACACCCTGGTCCGCACTTCTTTATTCTTCTACCATTGGTCAGGAGATATAGAAGCACAACCAGTTGTACAAACAGGCTGAACAGCTTTTATCCATGGGCTGTCAGACTCCTGAATGCAACATAACATCATAAGTATGTAATATGATAGACTTGCAGGGCTGGCGCAATGTGCAACATGTTCATATTGATACAATATATTATAATGTAATGTTATGCACATATATGTATAGAGGATTTTGTGTTTGTTAGTATGATTTACTGGGTTAGGGATTTTCTTTCTTTCACCGTGAGTTATTGATATGTATTTGTGCTTGGGGGTGGGTGGGTGTTGCACTAAGGAAGGCTCAACCAATCCCATTGTACATATGTTGTGCATTGACAATAAAAATTTGAAATGAAATGAGAAGTGGCACAGATTTTTTTAACATCACAAAAATATAAAGACAAATATCAGCCATGTCAAAATTACAATGCAATCTGTCCAGAATCTGGTCAGATCTCCCAAATTCTGGGTTCTGATCAGCTAAGAGATAATTACCGTGAGGTATTTCATGTCCTATCAATGTGATACGGGGAATCATATATAATATTCAGTGCAAGATCACTGAGATCTTCTTGGAAGGTAGTAATAAATTTAAGAACACTAATGACTGAAGTACAGCATGTCAAATAGTAAATGTTTTTTTTTTAATGTGATGTTATAAAACTATGAAGCCAAGGCCAACAATCTTTAACCCTCACAGGGACAAAGAGGACACAGCTCTGATTCAGTATCCTTCCTCAATTAAGGAAAAGTTTGATTCTGTAAAATCCCATTGGGACAGTCATTGGGGGTGTCCGTTCACAATAACTTAGAGCACAATATAATTTTTCCCATGAAATCTGAAAATTGTCTTGGAGTAAAAATTAATTTGTGTCATTAGTTGATCTAGTATATCCCCAAAAAAATCATTAACATGTAATGTTTACCCATTACATCATTGGAACATTAGAAAAAATATCCTTTAAACATTCAGTCTAAAGATTTTCTTGTGGTCTAAAATCTTGATAGGCACAATTATATAATAGGCCTCATGTCTTTTGAAGTAAGTAGTTTGCAACATGTGGATTCTATTCTAAACTCAAAAATTTTGTGCATAAGTAATTGTCAGGGCCAAACTGGACATATTGACTTTTTCAGAAGATGAGCAAGCTGATGGCAATTTGAAGCCAAGGAACTAAGTACCATATTAATCAAGAAATAACAGGTTCAGGCCTTGTAATTCATAATCCTGATGTGAAGGATTAAGGCCTACAACTGAAAACAAGGCTCCCTAGTATTCTGGAGGACAGGACATAATTTGGCAAACTAAGGCAAAAGAATAGCTGCTTGTAGAAGGCAACTTGACTGTGAAGTCTCACTCATTAAAATATCTGTTATTTACATAAATATGAGTGGGAATAAAGAAACTTTAGATACTAAAGGCCACCTGAGATCCTCCAAGAAAGTAATTTGTGTCATAGCCAATCTTGAAAACACGTGTTGTAGGTATCTGAAGTATGGATGGTTTTGTTAACTGCAACCAACTCCCCCTTGGGACTTTTCCTTTGTATTTGGAGAGTTGAGAGTGAGTTGTGACTCTCACACTGTTTTCAGACAGCGATATTTCTTGACCCCTTAACAAGCATAAAAGACAATCTCCAAATATCTAAAGTCATAATTTGCTCAATAAAGTTTTCATTAATTTTCATTACTCTGCATTTCTAACTGATCTCTTTGCAAAGATAGTAAGAATAGAAAACAGTGATTCTGTATGTTCTCTTAGTCCAACAAGAGAGATGTTGTCCATAGTTCTTTGGACAATCATTACTGTTAAAACAGAAAAACAGCAGCACTAGAGGACAGCCCTGCTCAAAATAGAAACTGGAGCAGCAACTATTGGTTGCTGTCATACTTAACATAAATGTTAGGTATTTTCATACATTGAAATATATTTCGCATAATAACAAAAAAGAAAGAAATATCAGAACTATCTCATTCTGAATTCTAAATAATAGTTGAAGTAGAATTTTTTTCCTGAATAAAAAGACCTTGACTGACATTGGATAAAAAGAATACTATAATGAAAGAAAGGATTCTTTTGCAAAACAGAAGATACTTTATTAAAGAAGAAAATGCAAATTTTAATTGAGAAAAAAGATGAGTGAGTAAGCTGACTTCAACAACGAGAGGACTGATTCTAGTGTCTGGATTGTAAACCAGGATTGTATCCAAAGGCCGTCTTCCTTAGTAAAATGAGACTAGTACTCGTTCAAACCAGCTAAAGAAATTTGTTAAAGAAATTGGGCACCAAAAATACTTTTTTTTCCCTTCCTGTGACTAATAGCAGCCCTCAAGCAAGTTGGTTACTCCAGTAGAGAGTAGTCACCTCAGAATTAGACCTTTCGGAAGTCTACATTTTTCTTTGCTGAGTTGTTCAGCAGGTCACAGTGCAAAAGGTGCCCAGACCTCTAATTTAGAGAAAAGGCATCCTAGCTGTGCTTTAATTTAAGTTCCTGAGGTTATGTTATCTACCAGACATGTTGTCCACATTGACAAGACCTGTTAACAGATATTTTTCATTGCATTTCTTTCTTATCTTTATGTCTATCCCAGTAGCAATTATTTAGCATGAAATTCAAAGGTGAATAATTCTTCTCATGCTGCTGGCAAAGTATGTGTATGCAGAACCAGAGAGTACATTTAGGGTTTGAGGGTGCTGTTCTCTGCTGGCTTTTTTTAAAGCCTTTCTCTAAATTTTAGAGCCAACCTTTGAATTTGAAGGCTTTTGGGGAGACATAACCTACCCTCTAAATAATGGGATTTCAGAGATGTGAATGGCAAGACCGGTTGTTGTTTTTTGTTTTTGTTTTGGCAAGTCCTTCTTTCACATTCATCCCAGGTGGAACAATGGACAACTTTGCCTGTTCAGATGTCATTAAAAAAGAAATCTCAGCAGTCTCATGAGTCATCTGGAGAGCTGCAATGCAGTTCCATGCCTCTGTATGACTCAGGAGTAGCCAGTCATGCTTTCTCATCCTTCAAAATTGTTATATTCATGTGTGTATTCATGAAGTTCCTTTTAATTCTTTTTAATTTTATTGCCTTCTTTAGGGTGGTTTTATTGTTTTATTAGAAGGAAGATAGATAGATAGATAGATAGATGGATGGATGGATGGATGGATGGATGGATGGATGGATGGATGGATGGATGGATGGATGAATGGATGGATGGATGGACGATGATAAATGGATGGATGGATGGATGGATGGATGGCTAGATAGATAGATAGATAGATAGATAGATAGATAGATAGATAGATAGATAGATAGATAGATAGATAGATAGATAGATAGATATTGATTTTGTCCACTTTGAGAAAGTCACCATCACACCCAGAAGCAACAGCAGCAGTATTATAAGTCACAAGATCATATCTTGGGAAAGGAGATACAGCTGCAGTGAATAAAGTGAATTTATCCATATGGTACTGCTATATTAATGTTATCCTTTTCATCATTCCTATTACCTTCTCCTATCTTATGATTTATCACTTTGTTGTTTGTATCGTATAATGCAAAGACTGAGGGCTTATGCACCAGAGACAAACACCTTCTGTGTCCAATCACACTTGCCCAATAAATAATATTCTATTCCATTCCATTCCATTCTATTGACAAATAAGCCCTTCTTAAGGAGGCCTTTCCCTTCACAGGGAAACAAGTAAAATAATAATTCCTATTCCTTCCAGGTCCACTCCCCCAAAAAAGTAATAATTAAGTCACATTACTTTTTGAAATGTAAATATTTATCTTTTAAAAATTGTTTAAAAATCACATGTGTTTGTTCCAATAGGTGCAGTTTATTGATGGATGTTCTTCTAAGCGCTTAGTCTAAATTTGTCTTGTCATGATTCTCTCCACATTTTGGAAGTACAATATAGTGTGATATAGGTATCATATTCAAGTTAAATAGAAGAGTTAGTTAAGGTGGCTAAAGGCAATTCAGAATGACAGCCAAGCTCAGTGTGATAGAACAGAGTAAAAAAGGACAAGCTGTCTCTTTACCTGCGGCATCATTTCTGTTGAAATTTGGCTATCAGTAAGCTAGTGGTAGGATTTTTCTTCAACCCAATCCCTTTTTAGCTCTGCAGTTATCTGTTGAGCCATTTATTTGAGAATAGTCTTTAATGAAATCCTGGCATATGAATAATAAGATGAATACTTCCCCTAGGATTTTTTTGCCAGTGAACCCTGGAAAATAGTCAGAATGCATTTCCAGCTAAAATCACTTGATATACTGCAAAGTAGTGACATGGAAACAGGGAGATTGTGGGATCAGCAAAGAAAATAAAATTGCAGTGTCCCAACTAAGGAGACTGCTGGAATCTGTTTAAAATGTTTTTTTAATCTATGCTTTAAAATGTGGGGCGGGGGGGACGACGACTAATGCAATCTTGATCTTAGCAGTATCTTCCATCTTACAGTGACTATGATGGAGAAGTCTACAGAACTGGCTAGTTTGCTGCAAAATATAGAACAATATTTCCCCTGTGGTTTTGTTTTTGTTTTGTGTAGTTTCATTCGGTTTAGAAGAACGTTTGCCCACAAAAATAGAAGGGCAGAGATCAAATGTTCCCTAGATTTTTGCTTTATTTTTACTGCTGAAACAATGTGACATGTAAATGTTCTAAGAGTAGTGGAGCTGTAGTTTTTAAAGTGTTTTAGTTTCTAAACATAACATTACAATTCAATGAAAAACATAACTATTAATGGAACAACAGTAGATACACTTCTGATATTTGAACACCAACTAAGTAAACTATTTAGTTTATTAGAGATTTAAGACTATAGCTTAAAAATGTTGAACTTCATGAGATACTAGTACTGAATGAAGCTTGAAGGCTTTAAACCTTCAGATGCCATTTTATTGATTTTGACTTGCTATCAACTCTTGCACTCAAATTAAGTGGGAAAGAAATAGCTGATAGGGAAAAATGTAATTCTTCAGAGCTTAGAGTCCAGTGAACTACTTTGCAGGGGCAGTAGAAATCTAGGTTTATTGCTTTCCAAAGCTACCTGTGGAAAAAGTGAGGGGAGGGGAAGAGAACTGATCAAAAGAGCAGGAAGAAATAGAAGACACCCATGAATTTAAAGACATGGTTTAGACTGTCAGCTGTCTTGAATCAATACATAGAGGTCACTGCATGGCAAGCATGAACAGTTTACATAGCAGGAAGTTGATAACTACTGTTCATCTCAGTGATTTGTAACATGAAGAGAAAAAGAGACCCTTGAAATTGAAAGAAACAAGAGGAAATCAGAAGCAAAAGCTGACCCATGATTTAATTGCAGTGTCTTCTATAAGCAGTTTTTTGACATTGAGCATGAAAAAAAATGAAATACAAATATATCTTGAAAGATTGATTTCTGAACCATAGTAGGTTTAGTGTTCTCCGTCAGGGACACAAAGCTGATTGGAGTCGGACAGCATCCAAACTGAATAAAATAAAATAATCAAATAAAATAACTCTAATCCGTGCTACTGGAAAGTAAAAGTTTTTCCTTTTTTATAACCTGTTCATTTTGCCATCTTTTCCAGCTGAAAATGAATGAACAAAAATCTATATTACACTAGGCATTCCTAAAATCAAAAGGCAAATTTGGAGAGAAGGTTGAAATGCAGTCTGTATTTGGAGCTATTGTCTCTGGATATGTTACTATATTCAACTTTTCTCCAGATGTGGTACATCTTTGTGTTGGTTACCCCCTAACCTTATTGAAAGATAAACAAATTGTAGATTTATAAATATCTTATTATTTTAAACAGAGTATTTTATTTATAAATGAGTAGATTTACTTTTATTCATCTAAGCTAGTCAGCTTCTTCTATTCCAATCAGTATCTCTTCTGACATACAGAATATGCCATATGCCTAAAACAATTCCAATTTTTTCTTTATTAAACCAATTTGGCTTTCTTTTGCACAAAATAGTATAATGTACAATTTTTTAAAAGACCAGGTCCACTGGTCTTAATTTTGCCCCATCTATCACTGAATACCTTCATACGTATACAAATTATTGACTTAAATTCCTTTTATTAAATTATTACTAAGAAGTATTATATATTAGTAATATACAATAAACTAAAATTAGAGAGTTTCAACTTATTCTAAAATCTGCAGCTGCATGATATGGAGAAAAGCTATTTACAAGTAGTTTTCAACCCACAACCACAATTGGGACTGAAACTTTCATCGCTAAGCGATGCATCCATTAAGGGAATCACACCCAGGACTTTCTAGGGCCTTTACTACCACATTTATTAAGCAAATCTGGATTTCCCCATTGACTTTGCTTCTTGGCGCATGAAAAATTGTAAATGGTGGTCATGTAACAGAACAAAATAACAAAGTTCAAGATCTTCTAATTGAACCCTCTGTTCAAGCAGGAAACACTGTACCATGTCACACAAATGGCTGTTCAATCTCTGGAAAAGCTTCCAATGACAGATCACCCATAAGTTCTGAAGAAGGCTTGGGCTCAAATGGCCCAAGCATAGCTGCAGGACTCTGTTACTTAGAACCAACCTCAATAGAAGTAGTTCCAGCAGCCTTCTTGTAGAGATGATTTCCTGATCTGGTGTACCTAGTGGAGCCAAACTTCCTAACATATTTTTTCCCTTGCAATTAGCCTCCTTCCTGGGCCAAACAATATTAGTTGAGACTCTAGGCTTCTACACGCAACATGCACACTATCCAGATGGGTTGTTCTTACATGTGCTAACCACCAGGCCTTCCTCTGCTATCACAGTGTCCCAATTCTCCCCTAGTTTGTCTGAATACATAGAAACTCCACCAAATGTCAGGATTGGCAGAGATCCTTCCCAGGTAAGACTTTTCACCTCTTCAGTCTCAAGTGTCCCAAAGGTGCCTTTTCAGGAGGGAATTGGACTTTCTTGTTTTTTCTTTGAAGACATTTCGCTTCTCATCTAAGAAACTTCTTCAGCTTTGAAAGGATAGTGGGGAATGGAAGGATTCTGTCAGAGCTGAAAAAGTTCCTTAGATGAGGAACTTTCTTTGAAGAAGCGAAACATCTTCAAAGAAAAAACAAGAAAAGGCACCTTTGGGACAACCATGACCTGGATGACTGATAATCTCTATAGACTTTCAGTCTAAAGTGCTTTTCAGATAGAAAAGAACAAACACAGCACACCCTCACTCCATCTATATTCCATGTACTATTCACACCCTACTTTCAAAAACAAAACACAACCCATTCACACCTCCAACAATCACGGCCCATCCTCCCTTTTCCCAAGGCTCACATCATGTGACCCATGGTGCTGCAACTGTCATAAATATATGCTCATTGCCTAGTGGCCAGATGGTGAACATATGATGTGGGGACAGTGATGGTTGGAAGCGATTACGAAACCGGTTGTTAAACCGATAGTATCGCAGTGCACCTAGAACGACCCTTCAGGTAAGCCAATGGTCATATCCCACCGCTGGAAATAAGGTATATACTGCTCTAAAACAGCATTTATATTCTGTAGTAAACTATAAAATTTTAATGCACTAAATCTGACATCAATACCCAAGGTTCTATATCTACTACACCAGGGGTAGTCAACCTTTTTATACCTACCATCTACTTTGTATCTCTGTTAATAGTAAAAAAAAATTAACTGCCCACCGGTTACACAGTAATGGTGATTTATAAAGTAGGGAAGTCAATTAAATTTAAAAAAGGAAAGTGCTTCAGTATCGGACAAAACCCCTACTGCCCACCATGAAAGCTGGAACGCTCACTAGTGGGCGGTAGGGACCAGGTTGACTACCACTGTACTACACCAACATCATATTGAAAGATCAAGGGTTGTGTACATTTTCTGAATAACCTATCAGCAAAAAAGTGTTATAGCTAATACAGATTCCCAACTGAACATCCAGCAAGTCAAAAAAATTTAGATGGTAATATAAAGGCATCCCAGGATACCTACATTTTACTGGATACCCATAGTGATATAGTACAGGGGTAAAATCAACTTAACTTCTCTATCAGTTTGTAAATGTGCCCCACTGTATTGTACCCATAGGAACCTGGTTACAAAAATTCTGTAATCAAAGGTAAGAAACTAGGAAATGTGTTTTAAGATTTGTCTTGGGGGGGGGGATCTAAACTTTAATGCCACAAATAATTCCAGTTTAAAAAAAAACATTTAAAAAGCAGCTAAAGTTTTAACTACCGCCTCGAGTCCCTCTGGGGAGAGAGAGCGGGCTACAAATAAAATTTATTATTATTATTATTATTATTAATAGGATATCAAATTTATATTGTATGTTGCCCAAAATCACTCTGCAGGATGGGCAGTTTCTAAATTTCAGACATAAATAATAAACAAATTTAGTATCTAAAATTAAAGAATACAGCAATATAAATAATTTGCCATCCTGTCATCCTCTAATAAAAATTGTACACACCATCATATATAACAGGTAAGAAAATGAAACAATATGTTTTATATAGTCTAGGTTTAACAATAAGTTTAAGGAGGAAACTAATTTTGTTTTACTACCAAATGATTTTTTCTTTTCTTTTTACTTTTTTCTCTCTTTTGTCATATTTAGTTTATATTAGTCATAGAATAGAAAGGGATTTTTTTCTTTGAATGACCACTACTTATCTCCCCCCCTTCCTTTTAGGTTTTATAATCTTTTGTATTTCGCTGTTAAAAAAATCCTTATAAACAGCATATAGCAACATTGTCTGTAATTATACATATGCTTTTTATATAGTGTTTGTCTCAGTTTATTTCAAAAGAAAATGTTCTTAGTTGAGCACATATGCTACAGGTTGTTATTTGATCAATAGGCTATCTATCTATCTATCTATCTATCTATCTATCTATCTATCTATCTATCATCTATCTATATAAATAAAAATGTAACAAGAGTTTGTTCAAAACTGCTAATCTCCAAAAGTACTGCACCGATCGCTTCCAAATTTTCACACAACGTTCCTTTCAAGTACAGCACCAATTATATATATATATATATATATATATATATGTATATATATATATATATATATGTATATATGTATATATGTATATATGTATATATGTATATATGTATATATGTATATATATATATAGGTCTTTGGTTGTTCGGGTTTTCTCCCGCGTAGAATTGGAAGTATCTTCACAACGTTTCGATGAAATCTCATTCATCATCTTCAGGCTGGTGCTTCGGGCTTGGTGCTTCCAGGAGCAATGTGAGATCTCACATTGCTCCTGGAAGCACCAAGCCCGAAGCACCAGCCTGAAGATGATGAATGAGATTTCATCGAAACGTCGTGAAGATACTTCCAATTCTACGCGGGAGAAAACTCGAACAACCAAAGACCTACATACAAACACCCGCGAAAACCTCAGAAAACATATGTAGAAAGGATGATGTAATCAGGGAAACTGGTTAGCTCAAGGCATAGAGAAGCCTGCTTCGAATGCTGGAGAGCACCAGTTCAAATCCCTGTAGGGAAGTATGGCCAGCTGACGAGGGCTAAGGAGCCCAAAATGGATCCATCCTGGTCTCTTAATTAATTATTATTAATCATCCCTTAAAAAGAAATTTAACACACACACACACACACACACACACACACACACACACACACACACACACACATATATATATATATATATATATATATATATATATTTATATAGTGTAGATGTCACACCTGTGCCAGCTACATGTAACGGAAATGTAAAAAATTGTTTAAAAAGGTAGGTAGATGGATACAGAGAGAGTAGTGGTCCACAGGTATTAATACTCTGTCCATAGGTAAGTAGGTAGAGGGATAGAGAGAGAGAGAGAAGTACAGTAGGTAGGTAGGCAGCTATAGGGATAGAGAGAGGGAGGGAGAAACACGGTAGGTAGTTAGGTAGTAGGTAGGTAGGTAGAGGGACAGAGAGGGAGAGGGAGAAATCCTGTAGGGTAAGTAGGTAGGTAGAGGGAGAAAGGGAGTAGGTAGGTAGGTTGGGGGTTATATGGTGGTTGTATGTACGTGTTTGTGTGGCAGGTGTAGATCTACACACATTGGTTGGCCATTTAACCAGACTGGGCCACAGCAACGCATGGCTGGGAACGGCTAGTTATAAAATAAGTATTAATTGGAAATTTCTTCACAATAATTATACCATGTGTTTCCTTGATGTCTCCTGCTTCTAGGATTGCACTTAATCTGTCTTTCTCATGCCAAAGGTTAAGAGTTGAGGATTATATTCAAAGCAATTGTTGATCTAGATTTTCAAGACTTGGAAAAGGGAATGGTGCTGTTTCTCCTACGTTTCTCCTTTTTGTGATAATTTGCCTCATCCCGAAATTTGTTGCTGCTTTGTTTATGAATGATATTCTGTGGTCAAGAGAAGATCTCACTATGTGAGATACAATGTTAATTAAAGTTTGCTAGATCATGATATACACGTAAGGTATATTCCCTAGAGAACAGATCTCTGCCTCTACAGCTATTTCCCATGACAGATATATCTTGGTAGTGGGTAAGCAAAAATTAGTCAAACATTTACGTACTGTTTTTGTTTGTTTGTTTTCGGTCCTATGGGTAAATTAGTGGCAGAGGTTACTTCTTGATAGTAAAAAGACAGGCTGTACTAGAATCTATAATTTTCTAGTTATCCAGTCCTTCCTAGTTTACAATAAATGAGATTTTGTGACTGACCATGTCTAACATTGAATGGGCAATAGTAGCCATTGTTTATACCTATAACTGTCTATGAAAATGTGCCCATTAGATCCAAAGAGCCTCACCACTACACTGCAAAATGTGCTTCTGCTGAAATTGTTTTCTGAGTAGTGATTGCTGTAGGCTAAAGTGATGTTTTGCATTTAGGAAGTTACATAAAACCTGGTCATTTTTTCAGTGTTCTGAAAAAAACCCAACATTTTCCTTATAATTTTTTTTCCGGCTGTCACTATCTATCTCCATCAGTGGGCATGGCAGCTTAATGTAGGCTGTGAAGGGAAGAGGGTCTTCTGTGGCTTTGTGACTTTTGGGCTTGATTTTATTTTCCTAGATTGTCATTTCTTTCCAACTACTGCTTCGCAATAATTTGCTCAGCAAAGCTAAATAGTGAAGAATCTCTCTATGTATCTATCCTCTTTCTTTACAACTTCATTGATTTAAATACCAATGTCTAATCTGTGTGTTTCAAGAGGGGGTAGATAGGCTGTACAATATAAAAACATATTCCAGGTTTAATATAACAATTTGAACATGAATTTCCAATTGTCCATTAATTGGACAGTCCGTAATCCTGTAAATCTGTGGTATTGGTGGGATTTTGTCATCATGCAAAAGACGCAAATCACATCATAAGGACACCAATTTAAACAAGGCTTCTCCCCCACAGGGCTGAGATAGGAATGGCTACCCAAGCTTCTCTGAAGGATGATTGGTTACAGGGATAGTGATGCTTGGTTGGATTATTTGGTCAAAAGCTCAGCCTTGGAAAAAAGATATTAAAGAAAGGCACAAGCAGAGGGGAAAGAGCTCCTTTTCTTTAATATCTGCTCTCAAGTCTATTTGTGCTCCCACCTTTTTTTTGATACAGCTATAGGTCATAACAATGAGCTAAAGGTCATAAATGAGCCTCCGTTTTCTAAGGATTTGATTGTTGATTACCAACAGTTCCAGGATCAAGGGTTTAAGGTATGTTATTTAGCATATCAAAGTTATTAGGGCAAAATAGTAACTGTTATGGAAAAAGAATGGGTGAAGGCAGTTTATTTGCAAGTTGCCTACATTATTTAATGTTTGTGTATCTTTTCTAAGATCAGACCCACACAGAAGCTGTTATCCTGATAGTCAAGGCTGAAAGTTCTTTGCTGGTGTAGCACCTTGCTTTTACTTTATACATCCTTGGGATTTCAATGAGTTATGAGCTAGCTGAAGAGTTCCAGGATTCTGACTTTCCAAAGAATCTCACCATTAAAAGAGACCAGGTTTAGCAGTTCAGAGAAGCTGGGTGGCATGCAATTAGCCATGGAGTAGTAATTGAGGACGGCATTGTTGATTTGTATAAGGAAATCACTGTGACATAAATCACAGTGGAATTTGGCCTGTTGGATGTGAATTCCATTGCATTGACATTTCTATGTACTTTGCTTTTTAAAAAAAATCATATTTTCATTTTGATCTGTCTGTTTTCTTCCAATTTTAAATCAACACAAACAACATTACTGATCCCCACAATCATACATATATAATGTAATGTATTGCTTTCATCCATTTTTTGCAAATACTTTAAAAAATGAATTAATATAAATTCTTGATGCTAAGTTACTCTGCAACCCAGCATGCCCTTTTCCAGCATTCATCCAGATCATTTGCCAAATGTGAGTAATGGCCAGTATATTTTATTAAAAAATAAAAAGACTCTAAGCTACAAAAGCATACTTTCCCCTGAAAATTTGCATCTCATCCTCTTTTCTAGATAAAATATGCAAGAACTAACATAAATGGCATACTGACTTTTTTTTCTCCACGAATTGGGTCTTTGATGTTCAAGAGAAGCCTGTTGTTAAAGAACATCCCTAGAAGGCTGTAGAAACTGTTTCTCTTTATGACAAATGTAAAATAGTTAGTGGAATATGTTGGTGTCATTAGTTTGTGAATCGCATCCTTAAAAATAACTGTGGAGGAGCCAAATCGGTTTAAAAGAAGATAACGAAATGGTTTAAGCTACTTAGGTTGAATGCCAATTATATTTTAATATTCAACGGAGCATATTTTACTAAGAAAAAAGGCAGCGTTGGCGCATGCATAACTCATTGGCAGCGTCGGCCAGCTGTGCCACTCTTCTCTTCGAATCACTTTGTGCATTTTAGTAGCATGGTAATTTAGTAGAGAACTACCTGAGTGATGGCATTTTCAATGAGCAGGTAATCTACAGAGAATTTTTATATGGTTATGAGTTCTGCACTTCAGCCTGGCAACACAAAAATACATCAAGACCAATTACGGTATCAACTTTCAGCGTGATACCCTTGCCACGCAAGTGCATGTATTTCTGCCCCAGGCATTTCAAATTGCATCTAATTTGAAATCTTTGGGGTTTTAATTAAATTTTAGAATATATGGAATTCTTCATTAGTACCTGCTCTGAATAGCAGATTATACTTCTCGGTCTCTCGTTAAAGAAGTATGCTGTGGTAAATAGGATGTTCAAGAACTGATCATTTGTGGTGCCTGGATATTGGGAACAGAAATAGTGAGATGCAAAATAATATCAAAAAGATTATTAGTCCAGTGAGGGAATCTTGATTTGTATTTTAATGGAATTTTACATTTCTCTTAATGATTTGCAAATTATCCCCTGATTATAAGATACATTAAGGTTTTCATTTTAATGGTGAAACAACCATTAGCAAAAAAAATTTAAGAACTGCCTTTCAGAGTGTTTCCCTCCAGCAGATAAATATTGAAACCATTAACACCTTTTGATGTAATACAGCAGTTTAAACCTTTACAGGAATGGTTCTAGCCTTTTATATGCATGGCTACTTTGCTTCAAGTCCACAATTGTCTTTACATGGGTGACCAATAAATGAAACTGAACCTATCATTACTTTCAAATAACTAAGGAAGATAAACACCTCTTTAAATCATTAATATTACATATGCTTCAATAAACACTTTAGACCTAGTACATTCTAATGAGGGTTTAATTTTTAATGGGGTACAATTTATAGTCCATGAAAGATCTATGATTATTTATTGAAGAAAAGTTAAGTCAGATAAAGATACCATTTTGTCCTGAGGTCGCAGAAATAATTTGATATGTACAGTAAATTAGTAACCTGCAGTTTTTTTCTATGATTTCTCAAACAATTGAAAAATCCTCGCTTCAGACATATTTCCAAACCAGAAAATTTTGAAATATTATTCCTGGTTAGTGTGTTACACAGTTTCATTAAAACTCATTGGCAATCTTGTTGGACAGAATGTATGAATCTTCTGTTTTACTAAATTTCAACTAAATCCCAAAGGAAGAAATGATAAGGGAATTCCTTCCATTGCTGTTGTTTTGTTTTTGTTTTCTTTTTTTTTTCCAATGACACTGCAGCTGTCTCTATTAAAGACCAAAAAAAATGGCCCTTTTGCTTGCAGGAACCCAGAGAAACACCCATCCAGTTTCTCTTCCAACAAATGTAGTGGAAAAATTACAAGCTTTGTAACTAAGCTTTGTAAGCTACCATATTTTTTGGAGTATAAGACGCACCTTTTTTCCTCTAAAAAGAAGCTGAAAATCTGAGTGCGTCTTATACATCAAATACAGCATTTTTTGCCTCCCGAAACCCCGCCCCTTCACCAAAATGGCCTTGCGCATACCTTTATGGAGGCTTCTCGCTCTGAATCTAGAGAGAAGATGGAGGACTACCCGCTCTGAATCTGACCGGACACAGGTAAGAGCCCATTTACGGACTTACATTGTGGCGCTGAGAGTGGCCAAACGCCATCATTGTGCCACTCTCATAGCATCCGCAGATAACCACCCTGCCGCCCTGTTTAGGGTGACCCGCTCCCTCCTTCAACAGAGGGTGCGGGAAGCCCCGTTACAGGGTAGAGCAGAGGAATTTGTGTCTTATCTGCAGGAGAAAACCGCTCGGATACAGAATGAGTTAGCCCCCATTGCTGGTCCAGTGGAATGCCACGAGGCGGATCTTGTTTGGGAGGAGTTTGACTCCGTTGCTTCCGATGATATGGACAGGTTACATGGGCGACTGCGAGCCACCACATGTTTATTGGACCCGTGTCCCTCCTGGCTTGTACTGGCATCCTGGGAGGTGACACGAGGCTGGCTCCAAGAGGTTATCAACGCATCCTTAAGTGAGGGTTCCTTGCCTGCTTCCCTAAAAGAGGCCATGGTGAGGCCCCTCCTTAAGAAGCCCTCTTTGGATCCAGCTCTTTTAAACAACTATCGTCCAGTCTCCAACCTTCCCTTTTTGGCGAAGGTTGTTGAGAGTGTGGTGGCACAACAGTTTCCCCGTCACCTGGAGGAAGTTGATTATCTAGACCCGCGCCAGTCCGGCTTTCAGCCCGGGCATAGCACCGAGACGGCATTGGTCGCGTTGGTTGATGATCTCTGGAGGGCCAGAGATGGGGGTTGTTCCTCCATCCTGGTCCTATTAGACCTCTCGGCGGCTTTCGATACCATCGACCATGGTATCCTATTGCATCGGCTGGGGGGGTTGGGGGTGGGAGGCACCGTGTTACGGTGGTTCTCCTCCTACCTCTCTGGCCGATCGCAATTTGTGTTGGCAGGAGGGCAGAGGTCGACATCGAGACCCCTCACATGTGGGGTGCCTCAGGGGTCGATCCTCTCGCCCCTCCTGTTCAACACATATATGAAGCCGCTGGGCGAGATCATCCGTGGTTTTGGGGTAGAGTATCATCTCTACGCTGATGATACTCAGCTGTATATATCTACCCCAAACCACCCCAACGATGCCGTAGCGGTGATGTGCCAGTGCCTGGAAGCCGTGCGGATCTGGATGGGAAGAAACGGACTCAGGCTCAACCCGACCAAGACCGAGTGGCTGTGGTTTCCGGCTGCCTGATTCAACCAGATGATTCCATCTCTGGCCATAGGGGGCGAACATCTTGCCCCTGTGGATGGGGCGCGCAACTTGGGTGTCCTCCTGGATACCCGGCTGTCCATGGAAGATCAAGTGACAGCCGTGGCCAGGAGGGCGTTTTACCAGGTTCGCCTGGTATGCCAGTTGCTCCCCCTATTGGATCGGGACGCCCTTCGCACAGTCACTCATGCTCTCGTGACATCCCGACTGGATTATTGCAACTCTCTCTACATGGGGCTCCCCTTGAGGTGCACCCGGAGGCTTCAGTTGGTCCAGAACGCAGCCGCGCGAGCAATTATGGGCACCTCTAGGTTTACCCACGTAACACCGCTCTTGCGCGAGCTGCACTGGCTACCTGTCGTCTTCCAGGTGCGCTTCAAGGTGTTAATTATCATCTTCAAAGCGCTCCATGGCTCGGGACCTAGCTACCTGCGGGATCGGATCCTGCCCCATACATCCTCACGGCCGATTCACTCCCACAGAGAGGGACTTCTCCGGGTGCCGTCCACTAGACTTTGTCAGCGGGCGACGCCCAGGGGAAGGGCCTTCTCTGTGGCGGGCCCAGCCCTCTGGAACGACCTTCCCCCCGATATCAGGACAACCACGGACCTCCGCTCCTTCCGCTTAAAATTAAAGACACACTTTTTTCGCCTGGCCGGCCTTGGGTAGTCTCTTTTTAGGTTAGGGGTTTTAGGGGTAATTTTTAGTTTAGTTTATGGGTTTTAGCGCAGGATCAATTTAATTCATTTTTTATTTTGTATTTTGTATTTTGTCGGTGGTCTTATTTGTATTTTTAATTGCCTGTGCCCCGCCTCGAGTCCACTTGGGGAGAGAGAGCGGGATATAAAATTAAATTATTATTATTATTATTCCAGAGAGCTCCTGGGGGCTGGGGAGGGCAGAAACGAGCAAAAAACAGGGCGTTTTTGCCCCCCAAGCCCCCAGCAGCACTCTATAAGCCTCCATAAGGCTATGCATGCAATTTTTTTAACCAAAAAACCACCCATTTTCGTGATAAATGTGCAGGAGTTTTGCTCATTTTTTACCTTCCTCCACTCTACCTACCTACCTACCTACACTCTCTCTCTCCCTACCTACCTACCTACTGTATTTCTCTATCTCTCCCCTCTATCTACCTATATACCTATCTATCTGTTCTCTCTCTCCCCCTACCTACTGTATCTATTATATTTCTCTCTCTCTCTATTTCTCTCTATGCCTCTACCTACCTACCTATCTACACTCTCTCTCTCCCTACCTATCTACTGTATTTCTCTCCCCCCTCTATATACCTACCTAGCTACACTCTCTCTTTCCCTACCTACCTACTGTATTTCTCTATCTCCCCCCTCTATCTACCTATCTACCTACTGTCTCTCTCTCCCCCTACCTACCTATGTATCTATCGTATTTCTCTCTCTCTCTATTTCTCTCTATCCCTCTACCTACCTACCTATCTACACACTCTCTCCCTACCTACCTGTATTTCTCTCTTTCTCTCTCTCTCCCTCCCTCCCTCCCTCTACCTACTTACCTACCTACTCTCTCTCTCTCCCTACCTACCCACTGTATTTCTCTCTCTTTCTCTCCCTCTCTATCCCTCTATCTACCTACCTACTTTTTTAAAAAAATTGCCTCTTCAAAACCTGGGTGCGTCTTATACTCCAAAAAATACAGTAGCCTATCACTGGCATTACCTAATGCTTTTTTTTCTTCCTTTATTGTATTTTTTCTTACCTTTTTAAAAACCAAAGAATTGTACTTATTGGCAAAGTAGTTCTATTAAACTTTAGGAGCTCAGTATTAAGTAATAATGCAGTACTTTTTAAAGTACTTTAGAACTAGAAAAAAACACCCAAAGCTTTTCAAAATTACCCTATTTGGGAGGTTCTATAATGAACATATAGCCAAGGTTCTCCTTTTCCAAATCTTACCAACAGCTTCAGCATCAAAGCCATTTAAAAGAATGTTATTTAGCATACCAGTTATTTTAGTTAAACAATCGCTGTTACAGAACAAGGATGGGGAAAGGCAGTTCATTTGCATGTTGGCCTACATTCTATTAGCGTTGCCTTGAAACGGTCTTCTGATTGTGTTTCTGTTTGTTTTTATTATTACAATTTGTTCAATCTAAAGGAAAAGAAAACTATCTCAGGAAGTCGAGAGTTCAGGTGAAGTTCCCAAGTGAAGTTCCCAAGTGTAAGGTCCATTCACTTATTAGCTGTCCCAGGTTTCTGGGGGTCATTTCTTCAGTAGTTTGTGGTCCAGCTTCAAACATCTACAGTATGTACATATTGATTTTTATGTAAACAAAATAAGGTTAGACATGCAATAGGGTTTTTTTTAAGCCTCAATATCTTTACTAAGAAAGTAATGTTTTTGGACTATACTAGTCTGCGACTTTTCTCGATCCTCAAAACTCTTCCTTGAGCAAAGTTTACAATCAAACCTGATGAAAGAATGACATTTGGTTGACCTTAAAAGGGTGATGCTTTAACACTTGTCTTGAAACCGGTCGCTACAATTGAAGTTGCCAGTGAAAAAGCGATTTAGATTTTTTTTTCCCTTTTCTCCTGTAGCTTGCTTGTTCATTCTTTTTAAAATAATTAATGAATAAGAAAAATACATACTTAAAACTAAAGAGAATAAATAGTGAACATGTGAGGTTTCAACTGATTCTCTTTATATTAGGAACAGAAAAATTCTAGGCCATTCTGGCAGATGAATAAAGAACAATGTTGTTTGACTAATTATTTTCTTGCAATTAAAAATAAATAAATGGATATAATTACAATTTTATCTTGACCCTTAAACACATTATCCAGATAACTGTGTCTCTTTTGATAGAATTCTATGAAGTAGATCCTCTGGTCACAAACGCTTCTGACCACTACTAAATTAGGTTCTGACCAAAAAATGCACTTTTTTTTTTTAGGTGGCCAAGTTCCCCTTCCACGCCTTTTTTTTTTTTCAAAATTAGATTCGGGTTACGACCAAATGAGGTTGCAACCAAAGTTATGGTTGCAACCTCATTTGGTCCGCCGTGCGGATCCGCCGTGCGGATCTGGATGGGAAGTAACAGACTCAAGCTCAATCCGTCAAAGGCTGAGTGGCTGTGGCTACCGGCGCCCCAATTCAACCAGCTGACTCCATCACTGGCCATTGGGGGCGAACATCTGGCCCCCGTGGATCGGGTACACAACTTGGGTGTCCTTCTAGATGCCCGGCTGTCAATGGATGACCATGTGACAGCCGTGGCAAGGGGGGCGTTTCACCAGGTTCGCCTGGTGCGCCAGTTGCGTCCCCTATTGGACCGGGACGCCCTTCGCACAGTCACTCATGCGCTTGTGACGTCCCGTCTAGACTACTGTAACGCTCTCTACATGGGGCTCCCCTTGAGATGTACCCGAAGGCTGCAGCTGGTCCAGAATGCGGCCGCACGGGCAGTTTTGGGAGTCACTAGATACTCCCACGTAACACCACTCCTGCGCGGGCTGCACTGGCTGCCTGTGGCCTTTCAGGTGCGTTTCAAGGTGTTGGTTATTATCTTTAAAGCGCTCCATGGCACAGGACCTAGTTATTTGCGGGATCGTATCCTACCCCACACATATATGAATTATAAATGGAAGTATTGATCATATCTGGTCCAGAATGCAGCCGTGCGAGCAATAATGGGTACCGCAAGGTATACCCATGTAACACCGCTCTTGCGCGAGCTGCACTGGCTACCTGTCGTCTTTCGGGTGCGCTTCAAGGTGTTAGTTCTCATCTTTAAAGCGCTCCATGGCTCGGGACCTAGCTATCTGCGGGATCGGATTCTGCCCCATACATCCTCACGGCCGATTCGCTCGCACAGAGAGGTACTTCTCCGGATGCCGTCCACTAGGCTATGCCAGCGGACAACGCCCAGGGGAAGGGCCTTCTCTGTGGCGGGCCCGACCCTCTGGAATGACCTTCCCCCTGACATTAGAACGACCACGGACCTCCGCTCCTTCCGTCAGAAACTCAAAACCCACCTGTTTCATCTGGCCGGCCTGGCCTAATTCCCATCTTTCCCGCCTCAGTTTGTAATTTTAAATTATGTGATTATGTTTTAAGGTTAAGTTTTTAATTTTTATAAATTTGTACAGGGGATTATTTAATTCGATTTTAGTTTATATGTATTGTTGATTGTCATAGTTTTAATTTTTTACCTGTACACCGCCCCGAGTCCCTTCGGGGAGAGGGGGCAGTCTAGAAATCCAATAAATAAATAAAATAAATAAATTATGGAACAAATTATGGTTGAGACCAGTGGTTCTACTGTACTTTGTTTTTTGCAAGTTTGATTTCCCTACAGGAGTTTTTTTGAACTCCTGTGTACATTGTCAGTTTACTGAGGGTAAAATTGTATAGGACTACTGAGATTACTCTGGGATATAGCATACAGATATAGCAATGCCCATTTTTTATGACTTTGCATTTGGAAGTGGCTCAAAGGTGACTGACTTGCCAAGTAGTAAAAGGATTGTTTGTTCCTGAAGTGAATTTTGTATGGTATATCAGGCCTGGACTGGATGACTGTGGCTGAATTATAAATTCTAAAATGTAGAAATGATGGTATTCTCTTTGGAAGTGATAGGGGTTGCAAGTGATTAGTTTTCAACTTTGATGTAAAACTTTGTTGCAGAGGATACTGATTTAATTTTTTTTAAAATAGTGACATGCAAAAATTAAAATATTTTAAGTATGTGTTAGCTTATCTGATGCTATTTCCTCCTTGAGACTGAGAGTGAAGCAGAATGAGCCCCTGAAAATCTTAATATCCTGTCTGTATCATACAGTATCTGCCATGAATTTCCCCATCCCAAATTATTCAATCAGAGCATTAATACTTCTATAACAGTAGCTGTGCATGTACACACTAACAATTATTTCTGTTGTCAACCTGTGAGCCATATAGATAGGTTGAGAACACATGGGTGAAACAGGGCAGCCAAACTTAAAAAGAAGAAAAAATACTATAGTCTTCTGATGCATTAAAGCACACTATAGATAGATAGATAGATTTAGATAGATTTTATTTTTTCTATACCGCGTCCTCTCCCCAGGGGGACTCGGAGCGGTGCACAGGGAAAATTAAGACAGCATAAAATATATACATAAATAAATACAATAAAAACAAATTAAATCAACTGTCCCTGTACTAAAATCCCCATTTTAAAATTAACATTCCCTAACCCCTGAGGTAGAGACTAACCTAGGCCGGCCAAGCAGAAAAAGTGAGTTTTTAATTTCTGACGGAAGGAGCGGAGGTCCGTAGTTGTTCTAATGTCGGGGGGAAGGTCGTTCCAGAGGGCTGGGCCCGCCACAGAGAAGGCCCTTCCCCTGGGCGTCGCCCGCTGACAAAGTCTAGTGGACGGCACCCGGAGAAGTCCCTCTCTGTGGGAGCGAATGGGCCGGGAAGATGTATGGGGCAGAATCCGATCCCGCAGATAGCTAGGTCCCGAGCCATGGAGCGCTTTAAAGATGAGAACTAACACCTTGAAGCGCACCCGAAAGACGACAGGTAGCCAGTGCAGCTCGCGCAAGAGCGGTGTTACATGGGTATACCTTGCGGTACCCATTATTGCTCGCGCGGCTGCATTCTGGACCAGATATGATCAATACTTCCATTTATAATTCATAGAATGGAGAAAATGTTATTTAATTTTCTGTATGGAATTTTTGAAAAATTCAACAAAATAATTCAGAAATAGATTTGTTTATAACTCAATTAAGGAAAAACTATGAACCTACTGAGCCATATTTTCTAAAGAATGACTGTTGGAGCTCCAGAAATATTGGCTCCACCCATTGATTAATATATACGTAAACTTGCAAAAATTACTATTTTCTTCCACTTCTTCGAACTAGTGTTGATTTTCAATTTTGGTATAGAGTGTCCTTGACATGTGTTTAATTAAGACGCAACGATCGGAATTTTTGTGATTAGCTAAAGAGAAAAAGCACACATTTGCATCTGCTGTTTAATTCAAAAAAGCAAGTTTTTGTGATATGACAAGTTAG
>CM077645.1:73040849-73103349 GCA_039707465.1 Rhabdophis nuchalis
CCTATTTGCTATTTTAAATAATTTTAGGCTTACCTTCTATTCTATATTTAAGCCAATTGGTTTCAGGTGTGAGATAAATTATGTAAATAACTAAATGATGGTAAAATTAGAGAAAAAGATTGTAATTCTGTAACTTCTGCCTTGAGAGAAAGTCATTAGCCCAAAGAAAATGGCTTAATAGATGATGGGTCTAAATTCTTAATGTTTCCGCAAAAGTGGTAATAATAATAATAATAATAATAATAATAATAATAATAATAATAATAATAATAATAATAATAATAATAATAATAATAATAATAATAATAATAATAATAATATTTATTTTATATACCGCGTCCTCTCCCCAAGGGGACTCGGAGCGGTGCACAGGGAAAAATTAAAACATTATAAAATATACATACAAGAATAAATACAATAGAATAAAAACAAATTAAATTTGATTGTCCCTGCACTAAAATCCCCATATTAAAACTAGCATTCCCTAACGCCCTAAAGGTAGAGACTAACCTAGGCCGGCCAAGCAGAAAAAGTATGTTTTTAATTTTTGACGGAAAGAGCGGAGGTCCGTGGTTGTTCTAATGTCGGGGGGAAGGTCGTTCCAGAGGGCAGGGCCCGCCACAGAGAAGGCCCTTCCCCTGGGCGTCGCCCGCTGACAAAGTCTAGTGGACGGCACCCGGAGAAGTCCCTCTCTGTAGGAGCGAATCGGCCGTGAGGATGTATGGGGCAGGATCCGATCCTGCAGATAGCTAGGTCCCGTGCCATGGAGCGCTTTAAAGATGACAACTAGCACCTTGAAGCGCACCCGAAAGACGACAGGCAGCCAGTGCAGCTCGCGCAAGAGAAGTGTTATATGAGTGTACCTAGCGGTCCCCATTATTGCTCGCGCGGCTGCATTCTGGACCAGCTGCAGTCTTCGGGTGCACCTCAGGGGGAGCCCCAAGTAGAGAGAGTTACAATAGTCCAGTCGGGATGTCACGAGGGCATGAGTGACTGTGCAAAGGGCATCCCGATCCAATAGGGGGCGCAACTGGCGTACCAGGCGAACCTGGTAAAATGCCCTCCTGGCCACAGCTGTCACTTGGTCTTCCATGGACAGCCGGGTATCCAGGAGGACACCCAAGTTGCGCGCCCCATCCACAGGGGTAAGATGTTCGCCCCCTATGGCCAGTGATGGAGTCAACTGGTTGAATCGGGCGGCCGGAAACCACAGCCACTCGGTCTTGGACGGGTTGAGTCTGAGTCTGTTACTTCCCATCCAGATCCGCACGGCTTCCAGGCACTGGCACATTACCGCTACGGCATCGTTGGAGTGGTTTGGGGTAGATATATACAACTGCGTATCATCAGCGTAGAAGTGGTACTCTACCCCAAAACCACGGATGATCTCACCCAGCGTCTTCATATATGTGTTGAACAGGAGAGGCGAAAGGACCAACCCCTGAGGCACCCCACATGTGAGGGGTCTCGAGGTCGACCTCTGCTCTCCTGCCAACACAAATTGCGATCGACCGGAGAGGTAGGAGGAGAACCACCGTAAAACGGTGCCTCCCACCCCCAACCCCCCCATCCGATGCAATAGGATACCATGGTCGATGGTATCGAAAGCCGCTGAGAGGTCTAATAGGACCAGGATAGAGGAACAACCCCCATCTCTGGCCCTCCAGAGATCATCTACCAACGCGACCAATGCTGTCTCGGTGCTATGCCTGGGCCGAAAGCCGGACTGGCGCGGGTCTAGATAATCAACTTCCTCCAGGTGACGGGGAAACTGTTGTGCCACCACACTCTCTAGAACCTTCGCCAGAAAGGGAAGGTTGGAGACGGGACGATAGTTGGCTAATAAAGCTGGGTCCAAAGAGGGCTTCTTCAGGAGGGGCCTCACCATGGCCTCTTTAAGGGAGGCAGGCAAGAAACCCTCACTTAGAGAAGCATTGACAACCTCTTGGAGCCAGCCTTGTGTCACCTCCCAGGATGCCAGTACAAGCCAGGAAGGACACGGGTCCAATAAACATGTGGTGGCTCGCAGTCGCCCACGTAACCTGTCCATATCCTCGGAAGTAACAGAGTCAAACTCCTCCCAACCAAGATCCGCCTCGCGCAATCCCACTGGGCCATCAATGGAGACTAGCTCGTTCTGAATCTGAGCGATTTTCTCCAGTAAGTGGTAAGGTTTGTTTTAAGACTCTCAAGTAATATATTGTGAATCCTTTTTATGATATTATGATCAGAGTAGGAGATCCACATTCACTCTAAACTCAAATTTCATCTCCGTAACTTTTGTGCAGAGAAAATAACTGTTTTTATCCTTTTTTAAAAAGAATGGACTCTTGCATCTCTGCAACATACATTGCCAGGCAGATTTATCTACAATGTTAGAAGCAGCAGGAACACAGTCAGAACTAGAGTTAGGGAGGCAAGTAAACTTGCCAAAGGGAAGAGGAATAAAAGAAAACAATCCAAAAGAAAATAGATTATGGAAGCCTCATATAATTTCCATCTCTATCTTAGCATATAACAGGAGAAACAAAATGTGTTCTGGTGGATGAAAGTGCTTGAAAGAAATTGTCATTTGAAGTTTTATTTTATTTATTCCCACCTGAGTCATGATGCAAGGATTTTCTATTAGACTACATATCTGTAATTGAAATATCCTTAGATTCTCTTGATTCTCAACATTTGTCCGCTGTCTAGTATTGGAGATTTTTTTTTAAACAGCCATTTATGTAGAAATACCATCCATGTTTGCAAAACTAATCTGGAAAAAGTTCATGAGAAAATGACCGGCCCTTCATAATGGAATGGGACTGTTCGCCTCATACTGTTCTCCGCCCCTTGTTTGCCCCCAGGGCTCCGACCCCAGCCATTAACCCGTACCATTTGTTCTCTACTGAAATG
Organism: Rhabdophis nuchalis; assembly: GCA_039707465.1. NCBI lineage: Eukaryota > Metazoa > Chordata > Lepidosauria > Squamata > Natricidae > Rhabdophis > Rhabdophis nuchalis. The sequence goes on from CM077645.1 coordinate 73,043,748, forward strand.
TTCTAGCTTTTCTCCTTGGCAAATGGGACCCAGCCTCTTCAGTCCCAGACCCTTCCTCATGGCCCATTAGGCAAAACCCTGGCCTTTTGGGCTCAGGAGATAGTTGGCCACCAGCCAATCAGAGAAAGGGAAGGGAGGAAAAAAGAGAGCGTGAAAGAGAAGGTGTTCCATGTCGAGTTTCTTCTCTGGGATTTCTCTGCCCAGTCACCTTGGTCCAAGCTAAAAAACCATTTGCATCCCCCCTTACTGGCGCCTGTTTTCCAGGGCGAACAGCTAGGGTTGTTTCAGTGGAGGAGACATGGTAGGGGTTAATGGCTAGGGGCAGAACCATGGGGGGCGAACAAGAGATGGCCAAGGGTACAAGGCGAATAGTCCTAGACCCCTTCACAGTCCCTAGCATTGGTCCATGGATAAGGGAAGCAGATGCCTCAATCATCATGACTGTTACTGTACTGAAGAATTTTTAACCATTAGGTAACTGTAAGTAATTCATACATAAATAGAGCCCTTCTTGGTCATAAAATAGTACATGAAAATCTGAACATTTTGCAGATTATGAGTCCATAGATTCTACATACTTGGAAGGGGTTTCATATATTACAAACATATTGTGCTGTATTGTCTATTCAAAATACAGTACTGAGACTAAGTTTTTTATTTTGTATTGGCAAAATAGAAATACATCCAAGATTGAGTTTTAATAGCTGTAAAGATTGTGTGTAGTCAACTTTGCCAGTTTTAGTGGTAGCAGGATTGCTGTGGGCTGATTGTAGTCATGGTTTATTCATCAGTATAGTATATTGGGTAAGCAAGATTCTAAACTAGTTTCTCCTAGTTTGGTACTCGTTAAATAAGATTAGAGTGATAACATCTGGAAAGTACCATGTTGAGGTTGATTGCATGTTCACCCGCATGCAATAGAGTGATGTGTTAGAAGAACTGTGAAATGAGGATGTTCGTTGAACCATCAACTTCTGCTTTGTGAAATCTAATGTACAAGATGGAAAGAGCAGTGGTCGTATTGTCCACTCCCATTTTGCTTACCAGAATGAAGAAATCACCATGTTAAAGCCTCTTCTGTTGTATAATCCTGTCATAAAGCTGTTTTTTGGCATTTGTCCTAGCCATAGTAACTTTATTGTGGAGCAGAAAGTGTGTTTATTGTTGTACTTTTCTTGACTTAACCTGAGTGTTTTTTATATATTCTTTATGTGTCTGATGATGAAGGATGCTGTTCCAGAAGCAGCTAATTCTGAATGCTGCAAAGAGAATCTCTGTACAACTTGCTCTGATATTTTAATCTACTAGCCTATTCTCTCATTAGACTTCAGAAGAATTGTCAAGAGGTACTATATGCACATCTCTCCCTTTTTCTGGGAAATTTGGAAAAAATAGACAAGAAGGGGTTTTCCTTTCCAGTGGACTGCAGAAGTTTATAAGCCACATTACTATAGACTGGGCTACTATAAACAAGTTTTCATTTGTGTATCCACATAGCATATACTATATTGTAAAAAAAGGGGGGGGTGGATGGATGGATGGATGGATGGATGGATGGATGGACAGACGGACAAATTTCCTAGTACCTACATTAATTCTCTCATGTTAAGATTCCAAAGTACATAGAGACTGAATCCTCCCTAAACTAGTCCACTAAAAACCATTGTCATATATACTGGTCCAGGAAAACTTTACAGATTTCCTAAATAAAATTTAGTGATGGTGATGATAATGCTGCATCTATCCTTCTGCCATTTGGCTCAATGGAACCTGCATAGCTGTGATTCAAGTAGGATCTCAGAAAGCATCTTGGATGCCAAGGAATCAATTTCTTTAAGTCTGAGAATAAACAAAGCAACATGGCATTCTCCAAATCTACTCTTGTGTGGGGCTACCCTTTCAGCTACAAACATAATAGTGTAATGGCTGCCAAGTGACTGTCTTTTATTGGCTTGATGACTTGTTAATGCTCCAGGATGATCAATTGATATTTCTGTCAGAGGCAGGAAAATGACTAGGGATGTTTCCTTAACAGGCAATTTATCTGCAGGGTGGGTTCTGAGACCCAGTGTTCTGCCTGGAGGGAATGTGGGAACAGGGGGGGGGAGGGGAAACAGTTTGCAGCTTTCAGACGTAACCATTTTAGTCTATATAGCAAAAAAAAATATGTTGCAGCAAAAGCAATTAAGGTGACTGTTATTTGTCTTTTGCAGTGAACAAAATTAAGGCAAACATTAACCACTTTATATACAGGAAGCTTTTGTGGAATACCTTGAATGCAAACAGTGCCACCCTAAGCTAGGATAACACGCACCTTTGATTTCAAGGTGAGGTGAAATTTCTGAACATTAAGATTAGAGAAGAGTGATAAGTAGAAGATCTCTGTAGATGGCGACAATTACTCTTATGATAACTGTCATTCACAAAATAGTTGCTGGAGTGACACACACACATTTTAATGATGAGCTGATTATCAGACACATTTTGATTTTTAAAAGCGTACAAGCTGTAGCTTGTAGGATGCACCGAGGAACAGAGAGGATGAATTAGCTTCTTACATCATTCCATAAACTGTCCCACAGATCCAGCTGACTTCAGATTCTGTCAAAGATAACCACTGGTTAAACATAATGTTTCAAAAAGGAGAATAACCCCATCCCCTAAGGAATTTTATAATTACTTTGATATCACCATTTTATCTTTGCTAAAACATGGCTAAGAGTGGATCTGAACTTGCAGCTCTCTGGTAGCTCAATAGTCTAAACAATGAAAATATCCCAGCGTAGCTATAATGGATGAAACAGATCTACACATCAATCCTTTGGCAGAATTGAAAAAACTAGATGATTATTTCTTTTCAGCTTTATGTATTTATGGGGTCACTTATTTTGAATTATTTATAATTAATCCTTGTTCCTCATTAGATCACTTTTTATTCTTATTAAAGAAGAGACCTGTTTTTCCAGGCTTAAAATACTAGAAAGTGTTATAAGTGAGAAATGTGAGTGTCAAGACACGATTTTTCCAATGTATTTATCAACATCCAAAGCTTGAGGTCACATGGAGAACTGATAACGGTTCATCTCATTTGGAACAGATTATATTTATAGACGCAAGCAGAGAATTTAGTAATAAAGCCATTTGACATTATATCGAGCTGCTTGCTTTAAGCTAATTAATGCATTGGTTGCCTACAAGATAAAATTAATGTTTCAGATATCACTTATAAAATGATCTGCATATGACTGAAACGTATAGTATTATTTTGAGCTGTCATGTAAATGAGAAAGAAATTATTGGTATGGGGATCTGATTCAACTATTTCATGTGAACTACAAATAGTCCTCGGGTTACAACCACAATTGAGCCCAACATTTATGTTGCTAAGTAAAACATTTGTTAAGCGAGTTTGCCCCAATTTATTACTCTTCTTGCCACAGTTGTTAAGTGAATAATTGCATTTGTTAAGTTAGTAACCTGGTTGTTAAGTGAATCTGGATTCCCCATTCACTTTGCTTGTCAGAAGGTCATAAAAGGGTAACACATGACCCTAGGGCACCCCAACCATCATAAGTGTGAACCAGTTGCCAAGCATCTGAATTTTAATCATGTAACCTGGAAATGCTGCAACGGTCATAAATGTGAAACGCGTCCCTTTTTTCAGTGCCATTGTAACTTTGAATGATCACTAAATGAACTGTTATTAGTTGAGGACTACCTGTATGTATTTGACAACTACAGGCAATCATCAACTTACAACCACAATTGAGCCCAAAACTTCTATTGGTAAGCAAGGCAGTCGCTAAGTGAGTTTTGCCCCATTTTACATTCATTCTTGTCACAGTCGTTAAGGGAATCGCCACACTGTTGTTAAGTTAGTAACACCTGTTGTTAAGTGAATCTGGCTTCCCCATTGATTTTGCTTGTTGTAAAGCCACAAAAGATAATTACATTACACTGTAACTATCATAAATATGAATCAGTTCCCAAGAATTTGGATCACGGGATGCTGCAGCAGTTATAAGTGTGAAAAATGATCATAAGTCACTTTTTTTGGTACTCTTGTAACTACAACAAACTGTTGTAAATTGAGGACTACCTTACTTGTCTAAAGAAATTATGCTGTGTAGTCAAAACTGGCCATTCTTTTACATAGTAAGTTTCTCACTTTTCTTTATAATAATTGTTTTTAAAAATGCTATTTCTTGCTGAAATTCTATGTTACAATAGTTTTTGTGCGTGTCTTGTGCTAGGATTTGGGGAGCAGGGGGTGTTAAGCAGAAAAAACCCTCAATAAGACATGATGGAGAATGAAAAAAAGATTTGGATCTCATTCGCAATTTTCTGCAATGCGCACTCAGAAATAAGCCTAGCTGAGTTTCTACCAAGTAAGCATGTTTTTAAATGTTGCCTCAAGTCATTAGTAAGACATCATTTATGAAAATATCTTTTTTGTTAAAAAAAATCTACTTTATTTTGTTGAAACAGTTAAAACAGATCAGAGGGCTACAATTGTGCAATAAAGCAATACTGGTATCAAAAAGCCCTCCGAGGGCCTTGAAGGCTCACTCCCCCATCTTTTTAACTTTAATTATTTTACTCGTGTTTTAACTCCTATTGGACTATAATATTTATATGGGTTTTATGTTTTAATTGAACACCGCCCAGAGCCGCTCGATGAATGAGAAGGGTAGTTTCCAAATTCGATCTATAAAGCAAATAAATAAACAAAAACAGAAAGTTAAAGCTCTGAAAATATAAGAAAAGTTCACTTCATGCCCAAGAGACATCAGAGTAGGGGACCTTACTCCAAGCTGGGATGAACTACAGTAATGAAATGTTTCTTTGCCTTGTAGTGCTCTACGGTATGTCACAAGGCAAATAATTTAATCCTGGAAGAATTATTGCTTGGATACCTGAGCATAGGTGTCTAATACCAATCTTTATAGCTTGTAAAAATGTTCAGAATAAGATACATTAGAGTTTAGCAACAGTCAAATTTTGCTCCCGTTGAAGTTCTCTACAGAAGCTACTGTTCCAGTGACGCAGGCTCTTATTATGGAATGGCAACTGCTTATTAACTCTACATGAGCCCCCACTGTTCTGTTTTCAGAATTTCCCAACACAGCATGTTCCACATATTAAACCTGCTTAAAATAGATCAGGCTTGCATTTAGCTCTTCCTTGAGTATGCTCTCTCTTTGTGATCTTTCCGTTTTTTGTTTTTGTTTTAATCTTGGGGTAGCATTGTATACAAGGAAATAGCAATACTGTCAAGTATTTGTGGCATGCGCTTTCTAGGCCTTTGATCTATTTGGTTGCCTCTCTTGAAAATGTTCAGGCTTCAACCTCTCCCTTTCTGAAAATGAAACGAATGGTAAGAAATATGCATACTGTTCCCATATATTGTTTCTGCGTAAAGAAAAAAAAAATCCTCTCTTTTTATGATTGTTCATTCAAAGTGATGGAAAAGTGAATGTTTTCAAATAAACAGGAAAGGACAAAAATATAGGTGCAATTGTCGCTCATGAAATATAGGGCAGGCTTTTATATTTGCTTTTGATGTGGAATAGCTGAGGCACAAATTCTCTTTTTTGTTGTAAAATCATTACTCTTGCTTTCTATAGCCTCCGTGTTTTCTAAAATTCTAATGAAACTTAAGCAAAGGCATATTTTGAGCATGCATAAAAGGGGGTTGTGTCTCCTAGATGTGATTCTTACCAGGAAATTGTAGTTAAAGATGGAAAAGCAGTGGGAACTACCGTACTTCTACCAGAAAAATTGGACGTATCATACCGAGATTTGTGATACCACTGTTAGAAAAACTAGAGAAAAGTGGTTAGAGGGCAATATTGCAGGTTAATTTTGCTGACTGACAGCAGTTCGATTCTCACAGGCTCAAGCCTTCCATTCTTCGGAAGTCAGTAAAATGAGGACCCAGATTGTTGGGGGCAAAATGCTGACTCTGTTATCCTCTTAGAGGAGGATGTAAAGCACTATGAAGTGGCATGTAACTCTAAGTGCTATAGGTATTGTTATTTCTGAATTTGTTAGGGGGTTGCATGACATCATTTCAAACAGTCTGAGAGCCTGATCAGAAGGTGAATCTAGTGATCCTTCAAATATTTATGTATTGGCCATACACCATTCTTGCATTCTCCCATTTTTTAGAGTCATTTTTTAAAAATGACAGCTAGATTTCAACGTAAGACTAGGCTAAACCATAAATGTATATGTACAGTATTATATTGTTGACTGATTAGTTTTTTTAATTGTTTTCCTAAAAGTCCCAAACATTTGGATATTTCTAATATCAATATACAATAGTATAATGAAAATATTAATTTGAACTATCTCCCATAAATTTTCCAGTCTTGTTTCTTCTCAGTCAGCATGAGCATAACTGAGAATTATGGGAATTACAGATTTGACATTCTGTAAATTAGCCCATTTCAATTACTTTGGTTCAGTGATTGCTGCTTATACTTCCCAATTTTGCCCAATTGAAAGAGTTTTGGTAGTATATGGCTTACTGGTTATTTAGTTCTATTACAAAAACTTTCCACCTGAGACTATTGTTTTTATGTTAACAGCTGTTATAAAGTGTGCTACTGTAGCATCCAGTTAGCTTTCCTATATAGGAAGAATCATCATTGCTTAAGAAGACTGCAAGGGCCAAGTGAGAGAGAAGGCAGTATGAAGGATGCCAAGATCGAAGGCTTATATACCATATACAAAGACTAGAAAGATTAAGTCAGAGAGTAGACTGGTAACAAATCCATTTCTAAAATAAACCATCAAAATTCATCCTGTAAAAACAGCAGACATAATCCATAGCTAAGTCAGGAAAGAACCGTCGAATGGAATTGGAGAAATCCATTCTAGTCATAAAGAGTTGGATTTTAAATAGGCCTTTCTTAAAAAAAAATTACCGTCAACAAAATCTTACTGCCTAAGGAAACTCTCGTAGCAATCAGTTCGTAACACAACTCTGTGTGCTAATGAACCCAAAGCTGTTAATATGGTTTCTTCAGTTAAATTGATTCATGAATTTTGAAGAGAACATTATCTAATGAATTTTCTTTGAATAGAAAGCAATTAAAAGGACAAATCAGTCTGATTAACCCCAAAATCACCCTAGCGCCACAAATGGTGTACAGTTTGAAATTATATCATAAAAGAACTAGAGCAGATTTGCTATCTCTCTGCCCTTTTTAATCCATGTAAATTAATGAACAACAAAGTTAATTTCTTTGATGACCCTTTCCTAGTATCACCTGGATTATGCTGATATTTAATTTGCTTAACGTTATCATAAAGGCTAAATGGATATTTTTTCACCAGTGAATATTATGCTATTCGTTTAAGAAGTTGTTATTATTTAAAACTAATAACTGTATGTGGGTTTATTTAACAACAAAGAATGCTTTTCTGGAGTAAATATAATGTGACTAATTTTTCAATTTAATTACTAGCACATTAAAGGGGTTTTCTTTCTACCCCAAAAATTTCATTTGAAGTTTTTAGGGGGAAATATTGCTATTATTCAGCCTGAATTTTTCCCTACCTATCACCTTAATTTACAAAAAACCCTTGACCTGCAACCACAATTAGTTGTAGTGGTACTGGAATTTCACTAAGTGATGAAGTCACTAAGCAAGTCATTACATGACCAGACCCAATTTTACTATAGTTGTTAAGTGAATTGCATGGTTGTTAAGTGAATTACATGGTCATTAAGTGAATCCAGCTTCCCCCTTTGACTTTGTTTAACGGCAGCCAGCTGACAAGATTGCAAATGGTGGCCACGTGACTGCAAGACATTTCAACCATTGGTAATGAAGCTGATTGCCAGGTGCTCAAATTGAAATCACTTGACCGTAGTAGGGATGGTACAGCAGTCATAGCTTTGAGGACAGGTCATAATTTTTTTTTCAGCACCATCGTAAATTTGAACTGCTATTAAACCAATTTTTATGGACTCCATGTAGAAAGTTAAAAGAGATCTGGGGCAGCAAATGAGAAGAAGCTAGGAATAAATTATGGAACAGCAATTTATGGTTTATTGCAGATTTAAAATCCTCAATCTCTCCTTAGAATGCTTTTCTATGTGTCAAAGCATGGATAGCTACAATTGTTGCTTAGCAGATACTATTCCAACAAGCTTTGAATCCATTGCTTTGTTTGTGTGAGCACCATAAAGGAATGTTATATTGTAAATTGCTGTGTTGTTGTTTTTTTGTATTATATTTCAAACCATGTACCACTGTCTGGAGCTCATATGGATTTCTACAGGCTACAAAAAGCATTAAATAAATAAATAAATATTCCTCCTTTGCTAAGAAGATCAGTAAGTAGATTACAGCATTCCTTCATTTGGGAATCCCAGCGTCCCTTCTATGATAACCTATCAAAAGATGGTGAAAATGCAGCTCTTCTGGAGAGTGTTTGGGGATTAATAGGTTGTTGCAATTTGTAATTCTCTTCTCTCTGACTGCGGTTGTTTTAATTCTCTGGACTCTGTTTTACAGTTGCAAGCTTCCAGGAATATACAATGACCTACAAATCTATTAAATAAATAATTCTGGGCAAAAATAATCACAGAAGTCTTTTCTCTGCAGCATATTCACTTGGAGACTCAAAATATACAGCAGCTGAATGAGAAAACCCTCCCAAGAAATCCAATCTTACACAACTCCTGTTAATAGCTAAAATTCCCCCCCCCCCCCCCCCCATGCCTCCTCTATCAAGAATCAGGTGCAGACCGGTTTGTAGAGTTCTAAGTAGTGGTGGGTTTCAATTAATTTTACTACTGGTTTACTCGTGCACGTGCGATTCTTCTGCACAGAAGCAGGCGGGTGGGCAGAACGTCCCGCCACCGCCACTACCAGTTTGCCCGAACCAGCAGAAACCCACTTCTGGTTCTAAGCTATGGTAACACAATACAGGCAGCCTTCAACTTACAACAGTTCGTTTAGTGACTTCTGAAAGTTATAAGAGTCCCGGAAGGGAGAAGGGCGGTATAAAAATTTAATAATTAAATTAAATTAAATTAAATTATAACAGCACGGAAAAAGTGACATATGACTGTTTTTCACACTTATGACCGTTGCAGAATTTCCATGGTCACATGTTCAAAATTTAGACTCTTGGCAACTGGCTTGTATTTATGTTACAGTGGCCTGCGACTATAGAATCACCTTTTGCAAAGCCAGATTCACTTAATAATCGTGTTACTAACCTAACAGCTGCAGTGATTCACTTAACAACTGTGGCAAGAAGGGTCATAAAATGGGCAAAACTCAATTAATAACTTTATCACTTAGCAACAATTTTGGGCTCAGCGGTTCTCATAAGTCGAGAACTACCTGTAAAATATGCTATTTAGAGCCAGGATGGTTAGAGCAACAGGCTAGAAATAAAGAGCCTATGAGATCTAGTTCTCCCCATAGATATGAAAGCCAACAGGGCAACTTTGGTCTGGTCACTCTCAGCCTAACCCTACTTCTCAGGGTTGTTGCTGTGGCAAAAATAGGAGAAAGAAGGAGTATTATATGTGTTTCCCAACTTGACTTAAAAAAGAAAAGACAGGAAATAAAATAAACAAATAATAATATCCCCTTCTTTCTATAATCAGATCATGCCTGGTCACCAATAGGCAGTTTTTCCATTGCCACAGATGAATGTCTCATTTTGCGGCAATCTGCAAAGATTGCTTCTTTTCATGCCTTATTAACAACAATATGAAAATCAAGAGTAACTAGGCAGCAAATGAATGTGTGTTTTCCTTCCAATGAGAATTACCCACTCAAATATGCAATATATATTGGGAGACACCACTGCATTTTCTCATATCTAACATGTGAAATGGTGGCTGCGGGGCATACAATAATCCAGCCTGCTAGCTTTCTTCTTGCTCAGCTTAAGTTTGAAAATTGGAAATAGAAAGGCATTATAAAACAAGTCCTGCCCATTATTATTCTCCTTTTTCTTTCCTTTTCTTTTTTTGACTGTATGCCTATTTAAGCTTGCCATTGAATGGGAAAGCCTATTGTATGCGTTAACAGGATAATTGCACTGGAAATTAAAAATATAGGAAAATCAAAGCTCTGAATGCTTTTGTAATAGTGATCAGTTACTCAAAATGCGCTCTTTAATAATCATGAATTTAAATATGGCACACAATCATAGAACTGATTGCTGCGCTAATTCAAAAGAAAATAATGTCATGAGTTTTATTTATTTTTTAGACCATAGCCACAGACTCAATCGATAGAAAAGCACTTTATATCTCCCTATAAGTTTTGCGGAAAGCTTTTTATTTTACAAAACAAAAGTATTTTATAAAAGTGGTATGTAAGACTTACAAATATGTTTGTGTACACACCTATTATTATTTAAATCCTATACACTGTTCTATTACTATTAAAATGTTTCCTCTGTACTATACACTGTTTTTCAATCTTGGCAGCTTTAAGATGTGTGGATTTCAACTCCAAGAATTCCAGTGAACTTCCAGCAGCAGTAAACTGTTTCCATTGTGTCACCCACTGACAATAGACTGACTCAGCACATCTGGTAGGATAGGAAAGCGTTTTTCAACCTCAGCAACTTTAAGATGTGTTGACTTCAACTCCCAGAATTCCACTCTGCTGGCTGAAAAACTCTGGAAGTTAAAATCTACACATCTTAAAGTTCCCAAGGTTGACAAGCCCTGTTCTATACTATACTATTACTATGTTTCCTCTATACTATATGCTAATGATTGCTGACCTTTTTGCCATCAGGTGCCAAAAGCGGGGGGAATGTGAGGGGGTCATGTGTGCGCATACCCACACCCATAATTCTATGTGCCCTTCGTCCCGTGCATGTACACGACCCCCCCTGCACATATGCAAATGATCTCCCCCCACTTTTGGCGAGTGATGGCACAGTAGTCCCATTTTGTTCCCTCCCCGGGCTCCAGATGCTTTCTAGGAGCCTGGGGAGGGCGAAAACAGCCCCCCCCCAAGTCCTCTGGAGGTTGGAAACAGCCCATTTCCCTACTTTCTGTTTATGTGTTGGGCTGTTATTTCCCGAAGCCTCTAGAGGGAGAAAAACGGCCCTACGGGCAACCCATAAGTTCAGGTGGGGACTCCGGTTTGCGTGTTGAAAACGGAGAAAAACGGCCCAATGTGCAAACCGGAAATCTGTTCCCAAACTTCTGGTTTGCACGTTGGGTTGTTTTTTGCCCTCTGGAGTGCTAGAGCTCACAGGGCAAGCCTCACGTGCCCTAGGAAATGGCTCTGCATGCCACCTGTGGCACATGTGCCATAGGTTTGTCATCATGGCTATATACAGATAGTCCTCAATACATGATCACAGTTGGGACCAAAGTTTCCCTTGCTAAGCACGGCAGTTGTTAAAGTGCATCATGCCCAATATTATGGCCCTTTTTTTTGCCATGTTGTTAATTGCATCACAGCAGTTGTTAAATGAATCATACAGTTGTTAAGTGAATCCAACTACCCCCATTGACTTTGTTTTTTGGACACCAGCTAGGAAGGTCACACATGCTGATTCCATGACCCCTCAACCATAGTAAATACATGCCAGCTGCCAAGCGTCTGTATTTTGATCATGAAAGTTGTAAGAACCGGTTATATGTCACCTTTTTTGGTGCCATTGTAACTTTGAACGGTCGCTAAACAAATGATTGTAAATTGAGGAACACTATACTATTATAATTAGTGCTCTCTACTGTTGGTATTATTCATCTATATTTCCTTCTTACGAAACTTGTTCTGTCTCTTTTTCCTACTCCTGGGATTTTTTCTTCTTTTTTCCTTCTCTGTTACATCCAGCATATAAGAAGTCCTACACTTTCCCATACTGTACTATGCTTTGCTGTACATCTTCATTTCTTTCTCCTCCTCTCCGAAGTTCAGCCGTTCCACCGAACCCCCTTCTGTCCTTCGCTGTTGCACTTCTCTCTTTACTAGCAGCCACAGAGCTCCCAAATTACACTCCCTCCCATACCTGTGTCAAGGTTTATACACCACCCTTCTTGCGGGCACTGGGGAAAATGACTCAGATAGGAAGGGGAAAAGGTACCTGCAATTTTGGCCAAGCAACTTGCTCTTCCAGATTTAAATGCCACTTAAAAACAAAAAAAAGCAAGCAATGTCCCTGTCGCCATGTGTGACTTCTTCCTTTTTGTTTCCTCTGCTTGCCTTCCAGCTTCATTCACCAGAGACGTGTTGTGGACCCTGCTGAGAGATGTGAAATTTGGAGAGGCAGTTTCTTACAAGCAATTAGCGGCCCTGGCAGGCCACAGCAAAGCAGCCAGAGCGGTGGGTGGAGCGATGAGAAGAAATCCTGTAAGTCCATGTCAACGTTGAAATCAACTTGATGGAAGTTGGTGGGTTGAGATGGAAAGCTTTGTGGGCTAAATGTCATTAGATTAAATATATCTGCTGCGAAAACTACTTTGCTTTGAGTAATAAGGTCAGTAAGTGTTTTTAATCAGCATTAATGCATAAACCAGTTTAATATGATTTATTTCCCCATCATTTATTTGAAATGGGAGCCATGCATTTATTTTAATGCATCAAGTCCTATGGATGTGGCTCATTTTCTTTTTATTATTTTTCTTTTCCTTTCCTTTTTAAAAATAAGTAAATACAGGAGCAATATTTTACCTTTGTGAGCAGGACTGTAAAGGTTTGGAAGGATCACTTTTTTTAATCAGCTAGAAAAAATATCTGGGTCTGTGAGTTCCTATGGAGCAAAAGGGCAAAATAGCCTCTAGATTCTAAAAGAAGCATATTTGATTTGGGTTTCAAATAAGGTCAGGTTCTGGATATTGAAAGCCAGGTGTGTTCCAGTGTCATTTGCCTCTTGAATCAAGGCACGGAGTCTGTTTTCTGGTGGGTAGACATCCTAAAAGTGGATGAGCTTCACCAATTTAGGTGGTATCAAGCAGGGGTGAAATTCAGCAGGTTCTGACAGGTTCTGAGAACCGGTAGCAGAAATTTTGAGTAGTTTGGAGAACTGGCAAATACCACCTCTGGCTGACCGCAGAGTGGGGTGGGAATGGAGATTTTGCAATATCCTTCCCCCTGGAGTGGGGAGGGAATGGGGATTTTTCACTACCCTTCCCCTGGAGTGGGGTGGGAATGCAGATTTTACAGTATCCTTCCCCTGCCACACCCACCAAGCCACGCCGATAGAACGGATAGTAAAAAAAATTGAATTTCACCACTGATATCCAGTGTAGTGTTTTAGTGTGCAAGCTCGCTAGCAAGCTCGCTAGGGAGGGGGGAGAGTGCTGGAGGTGTGAAAGAATACTGTGGGAAATTGGGGGGGTATGGACACTAAAAGGAACCAGGGATGCCAAACTGAGCCATCTTCCTTCAAGGACGCTGCTCCTGGGAAAATAATTTACAGTGGCGCCTTAGGTGCCCTGTTCCCAAAACATTGGAATAGAACCTGATTGGGCTACTCCCACAGGGAGGCAAGGAGGAGGATTTTGGACTTTGGGGATTGCTTTCAATATATGATTTTTGCGTTTTTTTTTCTTCAGAGCTTGCCTCTCTCTGCTGCATTCAGATCTCTAGTAGAAATAGCTTTTCTCTAACACTATGGTGTCAAGGGTCATTCTTTCCTAGAGAGTAAACTGTGACCAGTCTGACAGTCCCCATTAGTGGCATACTTTTGATATTGCCTATTCTGTAATTTTTAAATCTCATTATAGCATGAGAATTTATTGGCATTTATGACAGTGGCCTATGCAGTTAAATGTGAAGTTATCTAAGTACTGGTACAATGCCAGTCAGTATTGTTGAATAGTCAAAAGAGGACATTTCATGTTTCACTGTTGCTATACTCTATCTGGAAAGTAGTCCAAGTATCTCAGCTACTGAGCTTTACCGTCTTTTGAACTATGTACAGCTAATGGGTCATTGATATCCAACATTCATCACTTCCTTAAAGAAAAAGACAGTTCTAATTCCAAATAAATTTAATCTTTTATGCTGGAATCAAGTTACTATACCAGATCTCAGTTCTAGATTTTGAATATTTTTCTTTAAAAAAAAAAAAAAAAAAGCTAGTTTAAAAGAAAATTATGCGGTTTGATCCAGAAACATTCCTGTAAATGGGAGGATCTCTTCTATCCAAGAGGAATAATGGGATGGTGGTGGGTGTAAGGTTAAGGAAGTTTCCTAATTATCTTTTCTCCTTGTGTTCTGTGACTCAAAAAAAAAATCTGCTCCAGAGAATTGGGACTCCACTGGAATACAGCATATGTCCCTTTTCCTGCTTTGCTAGATTGGCAGGAGCAAGCGTTGAATCTAATCCATATTAAACGCATGATTGCATGATTTCTCCAAAGCATGGTTATATAGCTGACGGCCCCTTAACTAAACCTACCATAACATTGCTGCACATATTAAAGGAAAATGAGTAGAAATATTTGCACCTGTTAGTGTGGATTTGTGTTGGACTTTAACATCTCTACTAGAAACAGCTTTTAACATATTAATGCAATTATTTTCATTAAGTTGGGACATGTATGAAGCTCTTCCTTCAGTTGACATTTTAGAGTTGATGCTTCTGTATGTCCTCAGAATGTGCAGTTAAAGGAATGCTATGTGAGATATATCTATTCACCAAAGCCCCATCACTCACATAAAATTGCTGAATCAGTTCATTAATCTTGAACAGTTATTTTCAGCAAATCTATACATTGCTTTTTGTACATCATCTGGCTACATTCACAAAATGCACGGCAGCTAGCATATATCAAATGGCTGTATTTATAATTTTTGCCAATGTTGCCCAAGTATGATTTAATTTGCTAAATAATTAAAATTGTGTTTTACTGAGATCCTGAATTGTCAATATTATAATTTTTTTTAAAAAAAGTTCTCCAGTTCAACCATTCCTAATACGCTTTCCTAAAATAAAAGCTGTGTGGAGCTTTATTCGTGCAGAGCCTGCCTACTTAATTTCTGGAGTGTACATTCTACAGGTCTCCTTTTGTAGTTGGGTTAATTCGCATAATTCATACACTGACCTTCAACTTTATGAGAAAGTAGAAAAAGTGCCGGCAGCAGCTGAGAAATGCAACATCTTTGCTTTAAATTATGCCAAGGACATGGTGAAGATGGCTCACCTTTTTGCAGGAAAAAAACCCCTTCAAATAGTTTACAGCAGTTTAGATTAATGGTGAGGGCTGCTGTCCTCAAAGGGAACCCATAAAGTTCAATTAAAAATCTCATTAGAATAGTATAGGAGGATCAAAAAGAAATCATCTGGGCCCTTGGGGATTGAGAAATGTTGGGCTGATTAGACCAAGACCATCATAAACGACTCTTCTGTGACTTAAATGAGGTATCTTTAACAGTCTGCTGGCAAAGGTGCTGTGTATAATTTCCCTCACTCCCCAATTTTACATACTTACGTTATCGTTCAAGCTAAAACTTGACACAAACATTGATCTAGTATAAGTGAAGTGTGTTGTTCACTCAAAATGTTCCAAACATTCAAGGCTGAATGGAGTAATTGTGCAGTTAGGGGAAGAGTGTGAAGCATTGATTTGGAATGTGCTAGGCACATAAACCTACTTGTGCATTAATTCCTTAGGTGGCTAGCCATAAACTGGAACTCACGCTGGTTCATATTACAGTATCCGTTTGTATTAGAGAGCAGGGGCAGGAAAAGCAATAGGACACGAGCAAGCCGAAACATTATTTTTTGCTAAGTGCAATTTCTGTTGTGTGTTATGACTTGATGTTTCAGCTGTTTCTATTATGGCCTCACTGATCTGTTTCTGACAGTTTGGCAGCTTTCTGTAACCATCCAGTTTATCAGCCAGTATAATAGGATGGTCAATTTTTCTCTGTATCAAATTGAAAACCCCTAACAAGCAGAGCATCAGCGTTGTACAACATTGTGTTCCCATCCTCAGACTGAAATTGCTAAATGCTGTTCAAAAGCAATCAATACAGTGTGCAGGGAGTATTTTTTTTCCTCACCTTTTTTCTAAACAAACACATTATTGAGGAGTTAGTTTATTCACAGATTGCCATGAGCGTTAATGACCACCCTGAGTGTAGTTCTGCCAGTCACCTAGCTGGCTGTTGATAAAGATTTAGCATCATGTTCTAAGTGTCAGGCCTGTCAGTAGTGCTGAACCATTTGACCAGAAGAAAAAACGCAGAGGGAGCTATTGATTACAGCTTCTCAGTGTCACTTGTTCACCAGGATTTAGGTATTGATGAGGCTGCAAGTGAAAACAAACCCTCTCCCTTGTGGGATTCTAACCCAGAAGAACAAAAGCAAAGTTGGAGAAAATATTCAGCTGGTACCAGAATCAGAGGGATTCCATTATTGATCGAAAGACCCCCTTCATGTTTTTGTTTTTGTTTTAGAGACAAATCTAGGGGGTTGGAAGTTGTGTAGCATTTGAGAAAGAGGCATGTAAGTGATGGATTCGTGTATTGGATGAATTAGATTTCCCAGCATGAAAATTTCAATGGAGTTGTAGTAATATGAACTGCTGAGTTATTGATACAAATGCATTAAATGCAACTGAAGCTCTAAAGCAGAGGTTGCTGGCACTGTTTTCCCTCTGAAGTAACCTCAGGGCTCTAATAAAATTTTAGTGCATTTCATTTCATTTTTTTAAAAAAAAATTGGCTAAATATTGTCACCACAATTAAAGCAAAATGAGATGGTGATCAATACTCTTATATTGCAAACATAATGTAGTGCATTTTTAAAAAAATCTCTGTGGCACGCAAGGGTCCGTTCATTTTCTTACAGCCTATGTCTGGTGCATGATTCCTCCCCTTTATAACAGAAGTACAATTGAACCTTGGTCCATATGTAGGTGGACATATCACAGCCCTCAGGTTGCCTGTGTCCCCCTGCCCCTTTTTTGTAGCTACATCCAGATGCACCCCAGAATGTGCCATTGAAATTCAGTGGCAAACCACCAAATAGTGGCACCTTTCCCACCTCCTTTGCTGATGTAATTGTGTAAATAAGCTACCTATTATAATGTTTAGTGAATAAGCAAGGAAACCTGGGAGGGGGATCAAAGAGGTTAACAGTGTAACCACACAATCTAAGCCTGTTCCTTTTTCACTTGTACCCCATAGGTACGATGCATGTAAGTACGGGATGGGGCTTTGATCAAGCTGCTGTCTTGATTGTTTTGCCATCCTCTTGATGGACAGCTCCGTAGTCAAGAAAATAGCATTTAAAATATATGTGAACTGCACTGCAAAAACATTCTTCATCCTTGTCATAATAAAAAAAAGCATCTGAGTTGCAGACATGAAAGATGTCTTTGTCAAAACTTTTAAAAATAGTAGTTTTGTTTTGTTTGTTTTAAAGATAGCTTTCTGTGATGTAGTGGGAAGTTATAGTCCCACATTCTTCTGAGTATTTTCCTATGTCAATTTTCTTCCCATAAAATAATAATCTAGGTTTATTATCTTCCTTTTAAAATGTGATGGTCCTGAACATTAAAAATATGTGGTTTAAAATGCCAATTTCTCAAGCTTGGGATATTCATTAATCTTTATTTGAGTCATTGATCAACATAAATTAATCAGAGTTTGTGAACATTCTAGTTGCAATAGCCTAGAACAGGGATCCCCAACCTCCAGGCCATGGCCCACTACCACGCTGTGTAGCCTATCACAACAGGGCCGCACGAGTGGTGGACCAGTGCATGCGTGTGTGCTGCTTAACTCACGCAAGTGGCGTACCAACATGCATGTGCATACAGCTCAACATGCAGTGAAGTTGCATGTGCATGCACATGCACACTGGCCCACTGTTTGAGCTAGTTGAGCTCCTCTCCCCTCCCAATCGGGCTACAAAGTTGCAAAGTTTAGGGACTGATGGCCTAGAACCGGGATGGTGAACCTGTGGCACGTGTGCCACAGGTGGCACACAGAGCCATTTGTCAGGGCACATGATGTGTTGCCCTGTCAGCTGGCCAGCGCGCATGCGCACGGGCGGCTGAATTCAGCCATTTTTAAATACATTTATCGCCCTCCCCAGGCTTTATAGGAACCTGGGGATGATGAAAATAGCCTCCCCTGCCCCCCTGAAGGCTCTGGAGTGCAAAACACCGGCCCTACGGGCAAAACAGAAGTTCAGGGCCAGATTTCCTATTTGCTCGTAGGGCCAGTTTAAGGCCTCTGGAGCTTTTAGGGGCCTTCCTGAGGCTTCCCTGAAGGCTATGGAGGACGAAAAACGACCCAATGGACAAAATGGAAGTGACTTCCGGTTTGCTTGTATGGTCGTTTTTAGTCCTCCGGAGTGCTTCCGGAAGGGGAGGGAGACTGTTTTTTGCCCTCCAGAGGCTCCTATAAAGCCTCTGGAGCCTGTGGAGGGTGAAAAAAGCATGTAAAAAGGGGGGTGTCACGCCTGTCTTGTACGCTGGAGGGGTTCACACATTGCATTATGGGTGCCGCATGTCCACACACAACCCCCCTGCGCTCCCCCCCTTATGGCACGTGAGCCAAAAAAGGTTCGCCATCGCTGGCCTAGAAGATAAAATACAGTATAAGGAATGACTAATACAAAATTGCAAATATCAAATGTTAATATAAAATGTTACAGTACTAATATCTATATATAGAAATTGTAGTTAGTCTTAATAGGAAGACCACAAAAGCTATGTTGTAGCAAAATACAACATAAAATGTAAAATAAAATTACATAAAACACAATTTAAAAAAAATAAAAATTCTAAGTGACTAGATATAATCAGCAAAGCAAAATCAATTGTAAACAATAAAATATAACAAACTAAAGGTTAGCATTACTAGCATAAAAGTATAAAACCTTATAGCATTAACAGAATTTGTGAACCTTTCAGATACAAATACTACAAATTTTAGCAATGATACCCAAATAATTTATTTACCTAGTATTATTTCATAGCATATCAAAATATAGAAGAATAGTTAGAACATATGAAGAAACTAAAATTAAACAGTGGTGAAGCAGATGGACCTGCTAAACTATGTCTGATCCATTGTCATGTCTTCTACTTGGTTAGTTCCTACCCAAAAGCAGACACATAAGGAATTATAGTTCTAATAATAGTAATATGGGTAGTCCTTGACCTACAACTATTCAAAGTTACAATAGCACTGAAAAATGTGACCTATCACCATTTTTCCCATTTACAACCTTTGCAGCATCCCCATGATCAGTTGATCAAAATTGAGGTGCTTGGCAACTAGCTCATATTTATGTCCCAAGGTCATGTGATCATCTTTTGTGACCTGACAAGCAAAGTCAAATTGTTAAGCCAGTGATTCACTTAACAATTGTGGCATGAAAAGTCATAAAATGGGGCAAAATTCACTTAACAAATGTTTCATTTAACAACAGAAATTTTGGGCGCAATTGTGGTTGAAAGTTGTATATAGAAAAACACTTGTCAAGAAAAATCTGGCCACCTTGATAATAAGGGGAAGAGGAAATACCACAAATATTCCTATTTCATGACATTTTAAGAAGATACGATTTATGGAGTCAACTGACTGCCTTCACAAAGACATTGACTGATTCTCTGCCATCAGGTCATTTTCAACTCCTAGCAACCACATAGATACATTTTCTCCATGACAATCTCCCTACCCGTGTCTTTCAGATCTTCCACGAATATACTGCTGTAACTAAGTCCATCCAATTTTCTGTTAATCACACTCTTTTTCTTTTTTTCTTCTGCCTTTCCCAGCGTCAAACTTGTGAAGAGTATGCTATAATGTTCTATAGCCGTAATGACGAACCTATGGTACGCGTGCCACAGGTGGCGCACAGAGCCATTTGTTAGGGCATGTGAGGCATTGCCCTGTCAGCTCCAGCTGACTTTGCCCTTCATTTTCGACTGTTTTTCATCCTCCAGAGGCTTCCCTGAAGCCTCCAGAGGGTGAAATACAACCCAATACGCAAACTGGAAGTTCAGAAACTTGTGTGTAGGCTTCAGGAAAGCCTCCTGAAACCTCCAAAGGGCGAAAAATGGACCTACGGGCAAGCCGGAAATCCATTCCCAAAATTCTGGGTTGCCCCTCTGAAGGGAGAAAAATGGCCCTACGGGCAACCCAGAAGTTATTTATTTATTTATTTATTTATCTATTTATTTATTTATTTATTTATTTAATCAAATTTGTATACCGCCCTATCTCCTCGAAGGGACTGACAGGAGCTGACAGGGCAACGCCTCATGTATCCTAACAAATGGCTCCGTGAGCCACCTGTGGCATGCGTGCCATAGGTTCGGCATCACAAGTATATACCTTCTTTCAAAAGAATTAGTTTTCAGATAGAACAATAGCGAAACAGATATAAGGAGTTATAAGACTATACTATATTTAAGACAATGTTATAGATTCAAATGCAAGCATCCAAATATGAGTACAAATAACAACTGATGTTAAAACTGGGACAAATATACTTCTTAAATTAGGGGAGTAGATATATCCCCGGTTCGTCTCCCCCTATCCCCCCCCCTCTTTACTCTTGTATGTCCTCTCCAATACCCCTACCCTATACTTGTTAAATGTTTAATTTTTTATATTTATATTAATAAAGATTATTATTTTTTAAAAAAAGAATTAGTTTTCACTCTGAAAACCAGGAAGAGTATTTTCAGGAGAGATAGATTCATCAGAAAAGTTTGTACAACAGTCTTCCAAAAGACAGGATTTGACATATAAGACAAAACTTATTAAAGATGGGAAGAATCATTAACCAACCCACAAATAAGTTATGAGATTGTAGCAGCGGTGTAATCCTCTGAAGTCTGCTACTGGTTCGGTGAATCTGCTACTGAGACCGCACAGCACTAAAAAAGGATCATTTTGAAGCCTTCCGAGTCTGCAAAAGTAAGTAGAACAGGGAGGAATCCGCTGTGCCATGCGATATAAATTAGCTAGAAAGCAGGAAATCCGACTATTCTAGCTAATATAAACACACGTCATAGCTTATTGTTGAAATACCAGTTCGCCCTAACCGGTAGCATATTTTTACTATAAGTTTGGACAAATCGTTCCAAACTAGTAGCATTTCACTTCTGTATTGTAGGTACATTTGCACAGTTACCTAATTTGAAAAGTAGTTGTCATGAGAATGAGAATGAGGGTTTTTTTGTTCTGACTTAGGTATAATATACCTGTGGAACCTTGTAATGGTGAAAAATCACTGCAAAGACATTCAGAAGTTGCTGTGAATATATACAATTACTGGGGGCGGGTATCCCAAGCTTTCAATGCAAAAAGTAATTGGTAAAATGATGTAGCTTTTTAAAAAAGCTTTTCCATGACACTTGACATTTATCCAGTGTTTTATTCATTGCAAAACTAAACTTCTTGTGATGACAGCAAACTCATATCTTCAAACATATGACGGTATGAAGTACAATTTCAGGTACTCAGTAAATGTACTGGTAGCTTTCCTACAAGTGTTTCTTATGCTAGCTGTTTTTTTCTTCCCTAGCTCAGTTCAATTTTTTATATCAAAACTACTACCCCACATAAAAAATAATTGAGAAGTCAAGAAGAGTCTGAGTAAAATAATATGGACAACAATAATTTTTGTCAATAATAGTAACTGATATAGTAGAAACAGGAAACTAGCCAGATCTGTCTAGCAACAATTAGTAGAAGAATGAATTGTTAAGTGTTGACTTCTTCCTACTCTTTTAGTGTGACAGGGAGGGCACCAATCTCTTGAGGAGATGGGCCAAGTTGTCCTTGTGCACTTAACAGCTGCTATTCATATTATCAATGTAGGAATCCTTTTTTTAGAATTAAATGAGAAGGAAGTTCAACAATGTATCTTTAAAAGGTTAAGGATGTTAAAAGAAATTGAGCTAATTATTTACATTAGGCATTCTTATAGGAATACAGGGCAGAACCTGATCTAAATTAATACTTTTGGGAAAGGAGCCTGAAAAAAAGAAACAAAATAATGTTTATAACAGGATCCAAACTGGGTCGGTCATCAGGATCAGAGATTTTGTCTTCCGAGCTTTTGGACTCAGGCTGGAGCCCATCTCTAGGGAGGAAGCTAGCTATAGAGAAATTTCTTGAAGATGGTCTCCAGCATCAGTCCGAAAGCTCGGAAGACAAAACTTCTGGTTCCGGGGTTGACTGACCCAGATTGGATCCTGCAATACTATACTGGCACACGTATATTTACCTTCATTCATAATGTTTATTATGAAATATATAATGAATAAATCACAAAACCAGATGGAATCTGGCCTGGCATTTGTCTTTTTAAAAAGTATTTATAGAAAGCATTTTCAGACTACCCATAGCCATACAGACTCTAAGAAGTAAACCACACAACACAATCCAATAGAATACAACATATTGCAATATAGCACAAACTACTATGATAGATGTCCAGATACAATTAAGCTTTACAATAAAAAAAAACAGTACTACTTTTACTTGCTTCCTAAAAGCAAGGAGGGTTGAGGCCAACCATAACTTCAGGAGAAAGGATTTTTGTAGCCCAGGAATAACCAATGAAGTAACTTTGCTTGTCCTCACTTCAGGTAGTTCACAAGGAATCAGGACTTCTCTATATGTCCATATTAGCCATTCACAGTGATGGAGAACCTTTTCAGCACTCAGTACCAAAAAGGGAGTGCATGCACATCTGGGCCACGATCCGGAAGAGGAGCTGCCCAGGGAGAATGCACGTGCCGGAAAATGAACTTCTGATTTCCAGCACATGCATGCACACTGGCCAGCAAGGCTTCTGTTTACTGCCAGGGCAGATGTTTCTGGCACTGCCACATGCACAAAGACCAGTTGATCATCACTTGCACATGCGTGCCAGGAACCCAGAAGAGAAACGGGTGATGCCACATGTGCCAGGCAACATGGCTCCATGTGCCACTTCAGGCACACGTGCCATAGGTTCGCCATCACAGGTGTATCAGAATCTGTTTTCTTAAGGAGTTGCCGTAATATATTGTTACAATTGGTTACGAAACTAACCATTGTGGTACAACATCTAAAAAACTGGAACTGGAAATTAAGTGAATCCTGGAAATTTTGTTCAATATAAATATGGCTTTTACAACTAAGCAGCCGGGATGGGCGCCAATCAAAGTAAAACTGACTTTGGGTCAGTTTTAATTTTAAATATGTTCTGATGATGATGATTGACTTTGCAGATTCCTTTTAGGGTTATCCTTCAAAACACTAAAAATAATACAGACAACATCATAATCTTTCTATTTAATAATGTATTGTAACACCTGGAAAATATGTGATCATTTTAAAAATTATACCGTAGTTTTGAAAAAGATTAGTAAAAGAGTAAGTATACGATCAAGGACCTGAAGAAAATCTATATGTGGAAAGGGTAAAAACATACATCATTTATTTGACCAGAAAATGGATAAATATAGGCGTGTGCAAAATAAGTTGTGTTGTCTCAAAGAGTTTATATTTCCCCCCAAAATGGACTAATTCAAGAGGTGTTTTCTCCATTTTGTGGCACTTTTTTCTAAAATAAGAAGTTATTCATGACGCTGGGGGAAAGCACAATGTTCCAGCAATTCACTATGTTACTTTTAATGTACTGGAGGATGCGGTGTGTGTGTGAGAGAGAGAGAGACGGGGGGAAAGGGATGGTAGACTCCTACAGATTTAGGCATGGTGTGAAGAACATCAATAGGAAAAAAGTTTCTACATCTTTCATTATACTATATAAGGGCGGAAATTTTTGGATAGATAAAAAGAAATGCTTCTTCATGTGATGGCGTAGTAAAAGTTGGAATTTGCTACTGCCAAGCATTGATGGCCACTGACACTTTTTTAAAAGGATTAGACTAATCCATGGAGAATAAAACTACTAATCATGAAGATTATGCTGGTTTATGACTGAGATAAAATTGTTATGCCATGCTATATGTCATATTAGGTGTTATCTGTTATATCTGTTCTATACTATATGTTAGGTTAATCATGAAGCCTATGTAATTTCTCCAGTATCAAAGGCAGCATCTCTCTTGCTAACAGCCACTGGGGAACTCAAGCTTGAACTGGCTATTGTACTCATATCCTACTTTCAAGCTTAATCATAGCTTTTTGGAACAAATTGGCCTCTTGTCTGATTTAGTACTGCACTTCTTAATAGACACTGTGCTTCAGGTTTACATGTTAAATACTTGGTTTCTGATGTGACACATCATAAAGGAGAGAACACAAATATTTCCTTTCCCAGTGTTTAACTTTATAGATGCTTTAAAATTACTGAGATGCTTGGAGTCAATATCCAAATATTCCTTTTAACTATTTTAGTTTGAATCTGGGATGTTAACCACCTGGAAAAGAATATGGAAAAAGGAAGTAAACAACTCATTAACAAATGACCTGACATACACTACATTGCCAAAAGTATTCGCTCACCCAGCCCACAGTCTGCAGTTAAATTGTTTTAAATTGGTTTTAGGGATTGTTTTAATGTATTTAAATTTTTAGCACAGGGATATTAATTTAATTTGGTTTTATATTTTGTATATTGTTGTTTATATATGTTTTTTAAATTGCCTGTGCACCGCCCCGAGTCCCTTTTGGGAAAGGGTGCGGTATATAAATCAAATCAAATAAACTATAACTATAACTAGGTCCTGTGCCATGGAGCGCTTTAAAGATAATAACCAACACCTTGAAAACGCACCCGAAAGGCCACAGGCAGCCAGTGCAGCCCGTGCAGGAGTGGTGTTACGTGGGAGTATCTAGTGACTCCCAGAACTGCCCGCGCGGCCACATTCTGGACCAGCTGCAGCCTTCGGGTGCATCTCAAGGGGAGCCCCATGTAGAGAGCGTTACAGTAGTCTAGACGGGATGTCACAAGCGCGTGAGTGACTGTGCGAAGGGCGTCCCGGTCCAATAGGGGACGCAACTGGCGCACCAGGCGAACCTGGTGAAACACCCCCCCTTGCCACGGCTGTCACATGGTCATCCATTGACAGCCGGGCATCTAGGAGGACACCCAAGTTGCATGCCCGATCCACGGGGGCCAGATGTTCGCCCCCAATGGCCTATCACTTCGTGGCTGAGTTGCTGTCGTTCCCAAACATTTCCAAGTTCTTATAATACAGCTGACAGTTGACTGTGGAATATTTAGGAGCGAGGAAATTTCACGACTGGATTTGTTGCACAGGTGGCATCCTATCACAGTTCCATGCTGAGCTCCTGAGTGCGACCCATTCTTTCACAAATCTTTGTACAAACAGTCTGCATGCCTAGGTACTTGATTTTATACACATGTGGCCATGGGAGTGATTGGAACACCTGATTGATTATTTGGATGGGTGAGCAAATACTTTTGGCAATATAGTGTATCTTCCCTTAGCCCTCATAAAATAAAATGTAAGCAAATTTGAGAAAGTCTGCAGTCTCTGTCCTTCCTTCCCTCCCTCCCTTACTCCCTCCTTCATCATAAGAGCTTAAATTGCCTTCCTGTATAAACCCTACAAGTTCAGATTCCCTTAGTATCTGAATGTTGTTATTTACTTACTTTAAAAATATTATAGCATTGTTTTCCCATGCCCTCATTTTCCCACTTCCTCATTCTATTTCAGTTTTTGCCATTTTCACTCATTTAAAGTCATCCAGTGAAGATGACCAGCTTGAGGAATAACCCTCCCAACAAGTATTTTTCACTAAAAAATTCAGTGTCGGTACTCCATTATTGATCTATGATCTATTTTCTCTTTACTTTATCTAATATGAGAATTGTCAATTTCTATTTTGCCAAACTGATCAGAAAATCATTTTATCCTCTAAGTGTAGGATCTGGATAATAGAATGTCTTCTAAATTTCTTTGCCATGTGCTTATTAATGCCTTCAAATAACTTTCAAAAGATAGAGAAGCAGACACTGAAGTCAAACCAGTTTGTGCTCGGAAGTGGCTATTCTGTTTAATTTTAATAGTAATATTCACAATATTTTTAGTCAGTTATAAACAACTGGAAGTGAAATAATTTATGGATTGCCCTTTTATTTTCAGATACAAACCACTTTTCTAAACATGAAAGCTACATTGGCTACTGAACAATATCTCCACTAGAAAGATAATTGTAGTAATAAGTTGTACATTTTCATCCAAAAATTGGCAATTTCCTCATTTGATTTCTTTAAGACTTTGTAGATACAGTTTCATTCATATCTGATGACATTTTATCAATTAATTCTAGGAAGTCATTTCTGTTTTTGCTATAATTGATTTTATTTTTTAGATGGTTCCCCTATATCAGTTCAGTGTGTTTTACACTGAAGACTAACTAGAAAAGTTCAATTTTCTTCTTTGTAAATCTTCCTGTCTGTGTTCTGTAATGTTTAGAAAACTGAACATGAGGATGGACCAAAAGGAGAGACCAGAACAAAGAATAATCAGGTCATAGGTATAGATAGGTGCATATATCAGCATTCTGTCATTGAATGCTTTTTTTTTGTTCCATTGAAGTCTGTCTCTGTCTCTCTGTCTCTGTCCGTCTCTCTCTCTCTCTCTCTCTTTCACACATACACACACACACACAAATATAAATATACAGAAACATACACATGCAAACTCTGCAGGATAAGTAAGGCTGGTGTTAAGAAAGGGACATGAATGTAGACCACATGAATGCCATTTCTAAGGGGACAAAATGGGGTGGGGAGAATGGATTTTTACAGAAGCCTTATTTTCTGTGTCTCAATGTTTTCCTTCAAAGGTCCCTATTATAATACCATGCCACCGAGTGATTTGCAGCAGTGGACAGCCTGGCAACTACACGGGAGGAAGTCATCTGAAAGAGTGGCTTTTGTCACATGAGAAGCTTCAGAAGGAAAAGTTAACATATTGATGCAGTTCAGGTACAGCTGTTACAGAGTGAAACCAGCACATCACCAAAGATACTTCGCTTATAACAAGCTTTCCAAACACACAGTAGAATTCAGGGAAACGGTAAATATTTGAGTGACATATAAATATAATACAACATCCGAAGCGAAATGTGTGGTGGCACTACTATATTAAAAAAGCTGAATGTGTCCTAAGGGATACAGCTTGTATGCCCTTTCTTGTTTTTACATTTTGCAGCAGAATGAGTACAGCGGACTGAGCCTGTTGTGCATGTATTTTGTTCCCATCTCTGGTGCTGTTTTGTTCTATTTTTAATGTCCATTAAAGCAAGGATAAGGGAGTGGGAGGGACATGGCAAATGTTCGATGGAACTGCCCCTCTAAGGAAGCATCTGGCTCGCAGAGGGGACAACCGGGAATCTACTGCCTTTGCGTGCATTCGGAGAACAAAATTAAAGGCAGGAGCTTACACACAAACACACGCACGGGCACACACAGACACCTCCCTCTCCCACTGTTCCTGCCTGGATTTGTATTTGTCCAGATTGAAAAGCTTGTGCCTCTGCCAGGCACGCTGCCCAAGATTCCCCTGTTTTCTTTGATGTTTGAACTGTTGAAATGATGTTTTACGTAAACAGTTATTAATGAAACACACCCGAAGAGCCATTCAAAAGGAAACGGCTATTGAATTGCCTATTCACAGGGTTTTTTCTTTTTCTTTTTAGATGCTTTAGGAGATGCGAGTAAAAATACTTAGTCTCCCTTAGCAAGGCTTGATGTAGGCAGAAAAATAAATTTTGACGAGAAGTTTAGCTGCACAGTTTAATACAATTATGTATCTTTAATACTAGTTAAAGATAACAGACACCTTTGGCTGCCATTTAGAAATACATTTCTGTCTCACTGTAGTCCTTATACCTTTTGCTTAACCATTTGCTTGATTCCCTTTCCCATGTGGAAATGCGTCATACAATATGAGAAGAATCGAAAGCTACACATTACAGTAAACATATAAAGCCAACCAGGAAAAAAAAATACCGTCTGCCAAAGGATATTGAAGCTAAAATTTCTAGTTATTTAAAAAAAATCTGTGAGAGTAAAATATTACAAACCACAAAAAACTGAAATTTTCACTACTGTATGGGATTCATAAATCATAACATGAAAATACCGATTTTTATGTTTTTATTGCGTTCTTGAGGGAAAGCGTGCTGCTAACAAAAATTATTGTGTGGTGTTATTACATTAATGTAGTGTTATTCAGATGTGAGAATTATTTTACTAAAAAAAACTGTTATGCATGTACAGATTGTCTGTATATATAAATAAAATACTGTATATAATATCCTGAGAAAATAAACTATACCCCATTGTACAATATAAGACTGTATTTTATCAAGAGTTTCTGGTGGCAATATAAACCATGAAAGCAAGACTCAAGTGGTTTGTGTGTGTGTCACCAAAAGCCCAAGATAAAAATATAACCTTATAATATGTACATAGAGAGTGTATTCTTTCTTGGGGGTGGAGTGGGAGAGTCATAATGTGTGAATATGTGCCAAAGAGAATCACAGATGCTGACTTCTGTAAGCTTTCTTTTTGTCTTTTTTAAGAGCAGTGAAGTGGGGGAGCAAATTTTTCAATTGCAATAATTCTTTCCTTGTCTTAAAAATGTGTAGGTCATGCTTCTTTTAAAAGTTTTTCCCCCCTCCTAAATATCCTGTGTTTTCCTTAAAACAGTGTGGGAAGAAACCAGAAAATATAAATATTGCTGTTTGGGAAAGAACAAAACCAAACTGCAGATTATTTGAAACCAGGTTTATCAGCCATGTTACAGTCCAGGCCCTTGTTTTATCTGTCAGGCAAAAAAAAACACCTTGTCCTGAATTTCTCTGTGGTTTGCCTTGTCTTTGAGGTATCTCAAGGGGAGTTCTATAAATGGGAATCCTGTGGAATATTTAGAACCTCTCTTGGTTGAAATGCCTTCTGTGTCAGGATTTGAAGAACTCAATCTAGTGTGACCTCTTTTTCCTTCTTCTGATACTAAAAGACCTAGCCAAGTTCATTCCTTTCCACTGAAGTCATTTGGACATAATCAGAACCTCATCCAGTTACAAAAATTTGAGTGCATCATCTTGGCTCTGTGTCGTGTACACATTGCCCTATTTATAGGATGAGTTGTTCTGTGGAACAAAAAAATGCCCAGTAGAAGAAAAACAATCAGAAAAACTTAAAAGAAATAACTCCGAAAACTCACATTTAGTTAAGCAATCACTAAAAAGTATTAGTGAGGGTTAGAGTTGAAGCATTTAAAAGAATGATAAAAATTCATTTGCATAAAGATAAAGATTTTGTTGGCTGACTAACACATTTTCACGAGCTGGTATCTCAATATTTGTTTTGCTATTGTAGGCCAAGCCGTTTATCCTTTTGTCAGCATGTGTTCCAACAGAGGGCACTGTAGCACACAAGAATTTAGATTCATGTCTTCTACAATGTGTTTAGGAGAAACTCATTCACTACTTTTTTTTCCCCCTGCTGTTTAAGAATGAATTTGAAAATGAACAGCCAAGTTGAAATCTCCTAGCTGCCTTATTTGCAGTGTTTCAGACCTTCTGCCTCAGGAATTAGCTGTCTGGTAGTATTACAAGCCTACTATCTTCATCTCACATATGTATTGTGAAAAAGACTACCATTCCTGAGTAAGATGAAGAGCAGCTTTTCTTTGCTGTGATTTCTGAGATTGCTAATGATCGTCAGGCTACAACTTGGCATGACCACTAATGAAGGGGGTAGTGAGAGTAGAACCTCCAGGGATTTTTCATAGAAAGGGAAGAATCCACTTGCTGTTCATGTGTGCTTTTAGCATTCTTCCCATGTGCTGAAAGTGCTTGTGCCTCTCTATGATGTCTTAATAAGTGTGCAATATCTTTAATCTGGCATGACTTAGCGCTTGCCGTACTGAAACGCTTAGTCCAACTTAATTGAGGAGCAGCTTGCAAAAAAAAAAAAAAAGTATTTCAGACACTTTCGTAACCTTTGCAATGAGCTAAATGCATGCACAACTGTTGTGGTATATCATACTAGACTATATATTGCCTTACATCATATTAATAGTCCGTATTATATTGTATTATTATTATTATATTAATATTATATTAATTCAGAAGCGGAAAAGACAACATGCAAAGCTATTATTTGGTCCAGTCGTACCTCTCTGCTTTGCCGGTTTAAAAGCCATTTTCTGTCCTCCGCCTCTGAGGGTTTTCTCTGTCCTGTCGTAAGTCTTGATATATATTCTGAGGTTTCCACCATAGAACACAGAAACAGCAGCTTGGTTCAAATAGGCGCTGTGTGTGATGTGACTCCTACCACAAATCCAAGAAAGAAACAAGCAAACCAGGAAAATGCAATTTGCTTGAAAATCAGTCAGCCCAACCGACTTACAAAGCCAGCATTGCAACGTTTATACAAACAAAATTCCAAAATTCTTTTTTTTTTTTAAAAAAAAGTCCAAAACATTTTTTTTAAAAAAACCTCTGGGAATAAGAAAGAAAGCTATGGTTTCCCCCCCCCCTCCCCCTGGAAAAGGGTTCCCCTGCCCTATCAAGTTTCCTCCCATTCAGTCAGGCTTTGAACTGCTGACACTGAGACAGTGCAGCCAGGCACGACAGCTGGCTCGGCAGCATCTAATACCAACACATGCTGGTTTAGTCCATTTCCAGAGACTAAGATAATGAAAGATTCAGAAATAATATTTGTTTTGGTAGAACTACATTTATAATGAAATAGATGCCCTTGACCATGGAACAAACTGAATTTTGCAATGGGTCATTTCTTCCCTCCCACTATTCAGCCTACCATACAAGGTGTGTGTGGGGGGGGGGGGGTGTTGTTTGATAATAGCAGTAATTTAGCAACCTAAAATAAAAGAAATTGGCAGTTCAGAGTTTGTAAAATGCTCAAAAATAGCAATGATTGCAACTTCCAAGTGCTTCCTTAAAAGCACTTGATCAACTCTATTGAGCTGTATAATGGTGGAAAATATAAAATATAAAATTAGCAAAACATTTTAAAGATAAGGAATTGCAAAAACACATTTTCCTTCCAATCAGAATTTTTTTTTCCTGTTAAGTATGCAGAATGCAATGAAATCGAATGAAAAATAGTGAGGAACCTGATATATAAAGATTATACCCAATTCATAGAAGCAATATGTGAAATCGTTCCTCATATCAGCTTGATATTATTGCAATTTCCTATTTAAGAAGAATATTAATTCAGAACTGCAAAAAGATTATTACTGTCAGTATGATAAAATTATGGGCATAGTAAAAACCGAAGGCTAAATTAAAACTATCCCCATAAATATCATGGATCAATACTGTTCTAAAATAATATTTTGATAGATACTAAATTATCGTGATATTAGTACCAAATGTAATTCGTATTTTCATTTTCAATATCTATTCCTTTTTTTAACCTTCCACACACATTCTGTGTGAAAGGTTTAATTTAGGAGCTCATTTTCCCCCCCCCCTTTACTTAAAAGAATAAAATCTATCAAAAAGATAGTGCTTAAAAACTAACACAATAGGAGATTCACACGATTGGTATACTATTTCATGAATAATTGCACCATAAGGATCATACAGAAAAGTAAAATCCCCTGAATTATTAGCTAGTTGCATTTCTTGTTATATTTTTAGTAAATAGAAATTTTACTTTAAAGGGTTTAGCTTGAACCACCCTTCCTCTTCCACCTATTGCAATACTAATCTATGTTTCCTTTTCTTCTTTTCTACTTTATTACAACTAGTTCCAAACCATGGAAAAATATTGCTGAGAGAACTTTCTATTGTTTCTATTAATACATGAGCTGAATAGATGCATCCAATTGATACACAGAGGGAACATGTCAGAAGGCTATGCTATTTTTGTTCCAAATATCATACATTGATGTAAGAAATAACATATGTTGAATACAGCACATAGAAAAAGTTAGATTTCTCTGTGGCTGCTATTCTTGTTTATACCACAAGAAAAGGCCCAAAACGTAAGCCACTGCATCTTCATAATGGTCTTGATATCACGAAACTTCTGTTCCTTTATATTTCTCCTCCTCTTTATTCTCCTGAACAAATACGTCTTACATCTTAATTGTTTTAACTTTTGGCTGCTATTTTTCAGGTTCTAATGCTATTCTGACTTCAGAGCCTTTCTTTTGGAAGGCTTTTGATTTAAAAGTTGGAATTTGAGCGGTTGAAGTTAACATATATTTTTTTTAATCAGCTTTTATCAGAGAGTAAGATTTAAAACAAGGCCTGTGCTGAATGCTGATCCAGACCAGCCTTTTGTCTGTGTGAAGTTATGAGTAGGTGGCAGTTAAAAGCTGGAGGCCAAAGGCTGGAGAAACTGCAGGTACCAAAGTGTCTTTAAGTAATGAAGGGCAGTAGTCCAAAGTCTTCTGGACGAACTGGCACCAGATGCAGACAGATGGAAAAGGTCTGGGCTCCATCACCTTCAAGTCAGCCCGACAAAGATCTATATTAGAGCAGGAAACAGGATAAGAACCTTCAAAATAGTAGCTGGGTGGTAAGGTGAAAATTGACAAGAGCACCGTATTACTGACAGGGCTTTTGATTGATGAAAGGATGTTATGAGCAAGGTTTTAAAGTTGTTGTTTTTTTAATCTCATTGAAGGCCCCACAAAAAAACACTCTTCACCCAGATTTTTTGAGTAAATTATTAATCAATATTTTTAACTTTTAATTACTTACTAAATTCTTTTTCAATGCTATTTAGTTGCTTCCTTAGTTGGTGCTTGATAAAAATCAGTCGTTGATCGTATACACACATGGTTTATATCACACTACAATATGCCATTTCTAAAAATGAAAAGCAGCAACCCAAGTCATGCTGATTTTTCACTGCAAGTATGTAAGCTATACAGGGACACAGTGGCTCAGTGGCTAAAACGCTGAGCTTGTCGATCAGAAAGGTTGGTAGTTTGGCAGTTTGAATACCTAGCACCGCTTAATGGAGTGAGCTCCTGTTACCTGTCCCAGCTTCTGCCAACCTAGTAGTTTGAAAGCATGTAAAAATGCAGGTAGAAAAATTGGAACCACCTTTGGTGGAAAGGTAACAGCATTCCGTGCACCTTTGGCATTTAGTCATGCCAGCCACATGACCACTGAGATATCTTCGGACAGCACTGGCTCTTCTCTTTTGAAACGGAGATTATCACTGCCCCAAGAGTCAGGAACAACTAGCACATATGTGCGAGGGAAACCTTTACCGTATGTAAGCTATTACAAGCAAGATACACTTTTAACAACTGACAACAGTCACTGCCATTGTTACATATCACAGTAAGCCTAGTCATCTCAATGGTATCTTCAAGCAAGGTTGATTACAGTGAGACCAGCAACATAGTAGCTTCATGGGTGCCTTCTTGACCACCAGGCAGAGAAAACAGTAGATATGTTTCCACTATTGCATGGGTGGGAAACTATGGCTCTTTTATGACTCATGTACTTCACTTTACAGAATTCCTGAGCCAGCATGGCTGGCTCAGGAATTCTGGGTATTGCAGTCCATGAGTCATAAAAGAGCCATAGTTCCCTACCCCTGCACTATTGTGTCCTTTTGCTACACTGTAGTACCAGGTACTGTAGAATGGGATTGTACCAATCTTGAGCTTCTGTGAGGACCTGGATAGATTCTGTGAAATAAATGGAAAGAGGGAAAGATCCCAAACCACCTTCCACTCCCAACTTGGCATTGTTTTTCCCTTTTACTTCCTAAATCACCAATATTTGCAAACCCTCCAAGAAGGAGGCAGCTAGCTGCTGTTCCCTTTTCATATGCCATCGCATAAAACATGGCACACTATTTGTCCAATTTTTTTTACCTGTTCAACAGCTCAATGTGGCTTCAGTGGGTCTCTTGCTCTTCCCTTTCCACAATATGGGTGTGTAAGCATGTGCACATCCCCAAGTGGGCTACTTAACCAAGGTAAAATCCTGTGTTTATCTATTTAGAAGTAAGCCTGATGGAATTATGTGGGAATTAGTAATTCAAATTAGAATTGCAGTGCACAGTTCTACCGATGTGCCTCAAATCCCTTTGTAGTGGGACTCCTCTGGAGTTAACTTACAGGAGAAGTATGTTTGCAAAGGCAGGCAGGCAGGAAGAAAATGGATGCTTGAGTCAGGCATTCCCAACAGGTAAAAAGTGTGCGAGCAACACCTATCCGAAATATATACCCCTCAGCTGAGGCATATTTTGCATTTAGTCAATGTGAAAATTTTCCTGTTACGCATCATTGACTACAAACTACTGCAATTGCATATGGTACAGAAAAGGGTGAAATCAGAAAGAATGAAAACAATTTCCACACTGCTAGTGTTTCTCCTTGTGGTACAAGTTTTAAGAAATTAAAATTAAATTTGATTTATTCATATTTACAAACAACATTACATCACATGAAATTTTTCAAAGAAGATCATGCACATAGAAGCCAAGCACTGAAATCCTTATACCATTTGCACCAACATATCTTTTGAAAGCTACAACAACAAAACTAATCACAGAAATAGGCTAAACGTAGAACATGATCTCTGTTTTCAAGTAGCATCAATGACTCAAAATATTGAATTTTATTCAAAAATAAAGCTCAGATCATTGAACATTGCTTTTTTTGGTTAAAGCATTTACCTCCCAGATATTGTGACATTTAAGTTTTATTTGTTTTTCCTATGTTGAATATGTTAATCTTGCACTTATAATAAAGAGTGTGTGTGTCTGTATTTTTTAAATTTTATTACCAATTTTTCATCATTGGAGCTTTGCTTCTTGATCAGGAGAACTAGGATTTTATTTTATTTTATTGTCTTTTTAACTAGCAGATTCCACTGCCTAAAAAAGTTTAAAAATTCCTGCTATTAAAACAGTCAGGGGCCAGCACTTTGCCTTTGTGACATGCTTGAGGCTAAATTAGGGCATTGCCCACGATGTCATAATTTCACTAGAGGGCTGAAGCCAAAGTCCTTTACTTTAATATGTTTCTTAAATAGAGTATTTTTAAGCAGCTTTATAAGTTCCATAAATTACATGCATACACATAAATGCATAGATAGAACACAACTCTGGGGAAATAGGGTTTTCTTAAATTTAGTATTTTGTTCCTTGAAACGTCCCATCTTCAAACTGAAAATAAAAATCAGCTTGAGTTATTGGGATAGGTCAGGGGTCTGCAAAGTCGGCTCTTTTAAGACTGGTGGACTTCAACTCCCAGAGTTCCCCAGCCAGCATAGCATAGCTGGCTGGGGAACTCTGGGAGTTGAAGTCCACCAGTCTTAAAAGAGCCGACTTTGCAGAGCCCTGGGATAGGTCAGCCTCCCAAGTAGACCCTACAGGAAACATGACAAGGTAAACAATTTGACTTTATGGCCTCTAACAAAATCTTGCAAGTCTGAAATTACAAATAATGTGCCATCTCTTTATACCACCTAAGTTAAGGTGGATCCTCTTGTAAGTTTTTTTCACTGCTCATTACTCAGTTTTAGACTTCTCCCCCTTTTATCTGATGGTTCCCTAGACAGTATCTCTTCTCCTATCTTCCAAGTCATTCTCACATTGCATTATATGTTGGCATCTTTAACTAATAAATATGATAAACAAGATAGCCATCTACCAATACTTGAAGGGCTGTCACAGTGAAAAGGGAAATGATTTGTTCTCTAAAGCAGGGGTCCCCAACCCCCGGGCCGCAGACCGGTGTCGGTCCGTGGCTGGGTAGGAGCTGGGCCGCAGGGCTGGAGAGGAGGGAGGAGGGGGCAGCCCCCTGAGCAGAGCGTGCGGGAGAATGCAGGCGCGGCTGTTCGCGCCGTTCGAGTGCGGCTCTTCCTCCACCCTCGTCGACGGAGGGACAACTGGGCGCCGCCGGAGCAACCCTCCCTACCGGCCACCGATTCCCTCCCCCCCGCGGAGCCTCCCCTGCTGGCATGCCAGCCACTCGTTTTCTTCCAGGGGCTGCGGAGGCTCCGCAGGCAGGGGAGGGAACTGGCAGCCGTAGGGAGGGTTGCTCCGGCGGCGCCCAGGAGTCCCTCCGTCGACGAGGGTGGAGGAAGAGCCCCCACCATCCTCCTGCGTTCTCCCGCGCGCTCTGCCCAACGGGCTGCCCCCTCCTCTCCAGCCCTGCGGCCCAGCTCCTACCCAGCCACGGAGCCTGAACGAGCGACCAAGCGCAGCGGGCAGGCTGAGGAGGCTGGGGGGACGACGACGACGAGAGACACACATAGAGAGACAGAGAGAGGGAGGGAGGGAGAGAAAGATAGACAGACCCAGAATGAGTGATTGAGTGAATGCAAGACAGACACACACACACACACACACACATAGAGTGACAGAGATGGGCGGATGAAGGAGACAGAGAGAGAAAGAAAAAGAAAGAAAGTGGGAGAGAGAGAAAGACAGAAAGGAAAGAAAGACAGAAAAAAACACAGAAAGAGATAAAGAAAGAAAAAGAGGGAATGAAAGAAAAAGAAAGAAAGAGAAAGAAATAAAGAGAGAAAGAAAGAAATAGAGAGAGAGAGAAAGAGGGAAAGAAAGAGACGGAGACAAAGAAAGAGAAAGAAAGAAAGAAAGAAAACTTATGACCACAGTTGAGGCCAAAAGTTTGGTTGCTAACCAAGATCATTGTTAAGTGAGTTTCACATTTTCCAAGTTGGCCACGCCCACCCAGTCACATGACTGCTGAGCCACTCAGCCAGTCCGCAGAATTTTCTTTAAAATGAAAACGGTCCCTGGTGCAAAAAAGGTTGGGGACCCCTGCTCTATAGCACCTGAAAGCAGGCAAGAAAATGGGTGGAGGCATGTAAGAGGGAGATTTAACATGGGAAAAAGATGGGTTCTTGAGAGAACAATCAATGGAACAGCTTGCCATTTGGGTTGTGGGTGTTCTATCACTGGGGGTTTCCAAAAAATGATTGGACAACCATTTGTCCAGCATGACATAAAGACTCCTGCTTTGGGTAGAGGGTTTGGACTCGAAGATCTCCAATGTCTTTTACAGCCCTCTGATACTATTAGTCTAATAATAGATTCTAATAATAATTTAATAAGTTGTAATTACGTGAGTGCTTTTATCTTACATTTTCAAATCCCCAGTGCAAAGATTAGAGTGAAAAAATTGGCCCAGCCTATTGTGGAACGTCCAAGATTGGGTGCTGGAGGCCATATGCCAGCCATATGCCATGAATTAAACATGCTTGCTTTAGAGGGCATCCAGTTGCTAAAACCTGGGAGCTCCATCTTATTTTAGCCTCAGATAACAAGATATTTGGGGCTGTACATGTAGTGGAAATTGGTCTTATAAAACACTTATCCAACTGAGAAATTCACAATAGAAAATGCTTATAACACATCATCATGGAATCATGTATTGCTTTAGTGCATTTCAACATGACACCTACACCAGTTCAAAAGCAGCTTTGACCTGTGTGACGATATTGTCTGTGTTTGAAAACCTGGCCAATTTATTTCTGGCTCAGATGCAGTAATTTCAAGCCACAATAAAACTAGCTTTTTCTT
The DNA here is from genome assembly GCA_039707465.1 of Rhabdophis nuchalis. NCBI lineage: Eukaryota > Metazoa > Chordata > Lepidosauria > Squamata > Natricidae > Rhabdophis > Rhabdophis nuchalis. Next base: position 73,081,233 of record CM077645.1, read on the forward strand.
TTAAAAACTGCAGCTCAGTTGAGCTAGAGGGCAATCCATTTTTCCTCATTTGCAGAAACAACTGTTTCATACTTCCTGGATTTAGCTGCCCTAGCCAGGTCTATCAAGGGGAAAGGTGACTTGACAGCTTTGCAGTTCTACTTCACTGGAACTGTTTGGATTTTTATTTTATTATTTCATTTATTTTAGCATACAGCCAAATGGCCATACTGCAACATACAAAAATGTGGAGAGGGGAAGTTAAGGCAAATCATTTTATTTCTCTTTTTGCATGGAGAGGGTGAGATGTTTTTTTAAATTATTCTAGGATTTGCAACAGTTTGGAGACAATATAGTGATTGTTTTTCCTTTTTTCCAACATTGTGATGTTAATGGAACAGAAGACAACTGATTTTAGCAATGGGAAAGTAACTCTGGATGGTAATATATACATTCTAATTATTGTCTCTTAGTAAAATAAGAGGAGGAAGATATGTTGGATGTGTTCACCACCTTGGCCTGTTTATGATAAAGGCAGCAAATAATATAACATACATACTTGTTATGAGACAATGTCCCATATATAATATTCCTTATCTCTATACAGATCAATAAATGGATCTTGTACCTATTACTTTTTGTTTCTGGAATTGTAGCCATATAAGAAATTTTTAAATAAATAATCGGTATCAATCTAGGAATTAAAGAGAAAATTGAATTTTAAATCAAATCAAAATTCAAATCCATCAAAATCCACAATTTTACAGTGTTACCAATGTGAGAAAGTATACATAGGAAAAATTACATTCAAAGTGAATAGCCAAATACATTTTAAAAAAGAGTTCAAATGGCCAGTATATTCAAAGTTCAGTTTAAAAGCATATTGTTTGTCAGGAATATAAATTCTGTAATTCTGTTTGTTTGTTTCTCTTTGACTGACTTACCAAATTTTATCACTAAAAAATAAAGTGCCACTCCTATTTATTAACTTGGGCCTGGCCTAATCTACCTTCCAGCCTTTTTAGTCTGAATATTTAAATTGTTTTAATTAGGGTTTTAAGGGGTTTAGTTTTTAGGATTTTAGGTTTTTAGCGCAGGGATATAGTTGTTTAATTTAATTTTATATATTTATGATGTTTCTATGTTTGTATGCTTTTTAATCTCCTGTGCACCGCCCCGAGTCCCTTCGGGGAGAGGGAGCGGTCTACAAATTAAATTTGATTTGATTTGAACTTTAGGATAAGCTTGTCAGATATGAGCACAATATTTCCATAATAGAAAATATGGTCTAATTCAAAGTCCTAAAAACTCAAGTTATCTGTTAGCAGATCTGGATAATTAGAGAGAACAGGACTGAAGCCAAACAGGACTGAGGGGGGTGGGGGAGGAAAACATCAACAAATTTGGAGATTTACAGAAGTAATAATTGAAAACGGAGAAGAAAAGATGAAAAACCCTAAATCCAATCTGCCCATCAATATGTTGAAGTCTCTTCAAACAAAATGTGTGGGTGTGTAAAAAAGGATAAGATATCATTGGGTGAAACAGAAGTGCACCCAAATTATATTTCAGACTAATTAACCCTATGTTAATGTCTTATGACATTACTCTTATTACATGACTTTGAATATGATTCCTTTTGGTTTTCCTTTTCATTGATCTTCATAATTATTGTTGAAGATACTAGTGATTGTAGTCTTTGTGTAGATTTCCATAATAGAGAGACTGAAGTGGGATTACGCTGAGTTCCTAATGACAATGTTGCTGACATCAATATGGCATCCTTACATTGCTTGACTCTGTTTAATGATACCCTTTTTATAAACTGTGGCATGCTTTTCATTAAAAGTAATCCTAAAGCAAAATTCAATAGCAATAAATCATACTACACAAATTAAAATATAATGTAATACTATAAAACAAAGATAAATTATAAAATAACTGAACATTGTAAGTCAAACAAATGTCTCGATGAAGAAATGCCTGGATGAAATAGCACCAATAGATAAACATTGCATGCACCAACCACAACTGAACAAGGAAAGATTTCAGCATTCAGGATGTCTTTAATGTCAAATGTCTTTCTTAGCGGGCCATTTGTAGATGATCTTATAGAGGGGCTGAATCATTTTGAGTAATTTAGATTATTGTCAGTAGCATGAGTGTTTTGGCCAGTTTGATAGAGATTTGATTGATGGGATCCTGGTCTGTATCTAAAATAATTTTAAATAGGTCAAATTTTGACCTTCAAAGAAAGTGAACTGAACAATTTTCTTATACAAAAATCCATCATTTTCATCGCCTATGCAACAAAAAAAATATTTCCTTACATAATATGCAAAAGAATAATATGCAGAACTTTAAACAATCATTTTAACTTTCTTGAATGTATGATGAAATACCACAGGAATGCAAATTCACTGCAAAGGACTGCTGACTGGTGTATCATGTATTCAAGGCATCTTCCTAGTCGAAACTTGCAACTTGTGGGAGAATTAGAGGTATTTTTGGATGAAAGTGTGCAGTTTATTCTTTTCTGTGGAAAACACTGGGGAATAGTTTTATATTAAGACATAGCAAGGTAGAAACCTTGAAAAATTGAAGACATAAATGTGTAGACCATATCATCAATTCACAGGAACTCATAGTGAGGGTGGCTGAAATTCTTAATCGTGTTCACCTGACTCAAATGTGGAATAATTTTGTTCAGGTAACTAGAGAAATCTGAAACTACATTGGTAGCACAGATCAATAATTGAGCTACAATAACTGAAGATACCATTATTAGTTACATAAATAAAAGTGGTAGATGTGTATTCGCTTGGATAAATATAAGAACAATATAATCAGACTGTTCAGATAAGGCAGTGATAGGCAGTTGTGGTCTCTACCGCCCACTAGTGGATGTTCCAGCTTTCATGGTGGGCAGTAGGGGTTTTGTCCGATACTGAAGCACTTTCCTTTTTTTTTAATTTAATTGACTTCCCTACTTTATAAATCACCATTACTGTGGAACTGGTGGGCAGTTAGAAAATTTTACTACTAACAGAGATACAAAAGTGGGCGGTAGGTATAAAAAGGTCGACTACCCCTGAGATAAGGTGTTAGGAGAGGACAATATATTTTGTTCTGGTACATATTAGTGGCAGTTGTGGTTGGATTTGCATATGGGAGAGATTTGTTACTTAGAGTTGACTATGAAATGAAAATATCAGATAGTTGTCTCCAACCAGATATCTATCTGTTTTCCCTTTTGAAGTTTAGGCATGCTGACTAGTAATTTTGAAAACCATAGTCTGGAAGATATATCAGATAAAGCTAAAATAAAAGTGAGGGCAATAGTCATCTAACAGGTAGTAAGTTGAGAAAAAGAGAAATATAGGTCTGCTTTTGAAATACTCATTCCAGCAGAATATGCTGCTCCATGTGTACGTGTAATAATTGATACAATTACCATGCAAATACAGATTTGCAATTAGACATAGGTTTAAAGCTATAATAAGAACTTTCACGTGTTACCATTCAACAGCCCTTTCCTGCCTATGCTTACAAGAAGAAGGAAATTGAGGTTACAAATTCCAGAATCATCCTGAGGAGTTCCAACACTCTGGGAGCCTACCAGTTTAAGAAAGGATATGCTACAACATGAGATTTACTGGTTTGCTAGTAATAAAAGAGCATCTCTGTTGATACTATAATCTTTGCACCCTGTACTGTGTGCTACTGTCCCTAAAGAATCTACAGGAAGACAAAACTGGATATTCCTCAGTACCAATATAATGAAAATATATTCTTAAGAACTTGGCATAGCTTTTGTGATGAAGGTGACAGTTCTCCTCATAGAAATTCCTCCCCCAGAAATTAAGTTTCAGCATTTTCTAATCATCATATAGGCACATGCATTTTCTGATGCTAGAATTGTGCATGATATCCTTTGTATAATCACTTGACTGATGGCTATAACTTCACCTGCCATTCTCTGCAATGATCTACTGCCTAAATAGAGAGCACAGTTGTAGCAAAGCTGGAAGAGAGTCAATCTGCCTGAGGCTGCTCAAGGAATCCACAGACACTCAGATGGTCTTTCTATGCAAACAAAATGCCAGGCAGATTGTTCATTTCTTTAAAGACCTTTCTAATATTACTAATTCTCAGGCAGCTACGTCTTTATGTTTTGGTTTAAAGTATTAGCTGTGAGGTAATTTACTGGATTTTTAAAAACGACATTCCACAATATCTTTTGATAGTAAATGAGCTTGGCTTGGTGGAGAATTATTGAGACATTTAGTAAAACCATGAAAAAAAAATCCTGATATTTATAGTAGCCATTAGAATAGATTAAATCATAAAATAACAACAGTAAATAAAACTGGGAATATATCTAGTAGACAGTATATAACTATTGTCCAATTAAAGATTACAATGATATGTACATTTGAAAGAAAATCAGATGTCAAGTTAATGAAAACTAGAAAAATATTAATATTGGGGCAACTGATAATTTTCTCTCATCTGAAGTCATAGCAATACTTCTCTAAAGTTTATTTTATGGTGAGGAATCTTTTTCTTTGATATTTCTGTACCAGAAAAGCTTAATGCAAAAGTAGTATAATGGTTACACTTTGCATTTAGACTGAAGGAGAAAGATCTAAATGCCCCTTTAGCTAAGATTACTGAATGCTTTTGAATCACTGCCTTTTAGCATAAATTATATGATGATTGGTCATCCAGTGAGTGACAGCATGCATGAATTAAGATCAAGCACGTCACTGAAGTTCAGCTAAAGCTTGTGGGTGTTGTTATCATACAAATAAAAGATGTAGCCTTACGCTAAGTTAGTCCTGTGATCTACTTTAGTTCATTATTGTCTCCACAGAACAGCAAGAGTTTGCCAGGATTTCAGAACAAGAGTTTCTCATCGTTTCTATCTAATCCTCTAAGATGAAGACTCTAAGAACATCTTAAAAAAATCTCACTGAGTTCAATTTGTCTTCCTACCATCCAAATACACACAATTGCAATCAGAATTGTACCTTGCTACTATTGCTGGTTTGGACTATTGGGAGTTATGATTCTACACCCGGAGAGCACAATTCCTTAGCCGTACAGACAATTTTTCTTCTGTGACTCAGGGCTAAATTTTTAATCAATAATATTCTACTGACTCATCAGAGGTTTAAAAAAAGAGCAAAACAAAAACAAAGAAACGGATGGAGTTCAGCGGTATGGCATGTTTCACGGAAAAAGACTCTATAAAAGCTGTTTGTAGCTCAATGTGAGATTATGTTCTGGTAACCAGGAGATTCCTTGGCACTGCTCCCTGTCACAGGAAGTTGGGACCCATTAGATTGATCTGCTCCCAGTGACAGATGGACTCATATTAGTTTCAGAGGGAGATGGGTATTATTCCTGATAGGCTTTTGGATGTTCTCTAGGAGAGAAGGATGGGCATACTGCTTCCATCTTGAATATTTGGTGGCTTTCATACCTCTTTCAATCCCATCAGCCATAGTATTCAATTGATTGCCTGGAGTGACAGTGTAATATGTAGGAAAAGGAGTGGCAGAACCTGGAATGGAGTTAAAAAAAGGACCAGGCTAGAATCTCTATGTAGCCATAAATGGACTAAGTACAACCATTTTTGAGTTCCATTTACTCTTATCTAATTCCCCGCAGATAATAATAATAATAATAATAATAATAATAATAATAATAATAATAATAATAATAATAATAATAATAATAATAATAATAATAATTTATTTTATTTATAAACCGCCTCCTCTCCCCAAAGGGACTCGGAGCGGTGCACAGGGAGAAATTAAAAATTAAAAAACTGCTAACCATTAGTTGAGAACATTCTTGTTCATAGGCTATGTAGCAATAAATCAATTTCATTAGAACTTCATATGTATATCTGATTTTTTTTTCACCTGACAGTTTCTCTCTTACCTTTGGGGCCATTACCAATTGGTGTTGATTGTGAATGAGAGATCCCACACTCATCCCATTCTATATGGAGTTTCACAGGATTTTGTACTCTTTCCGCTCCTATTTAATATCTACATGAAGCCATTGGGTAAGATTATCCATCACCTGGAATGTAGTATCATCAGTATGCTGATTATACTCAATTGTATTTTGGGGCTGTTGATATTCTGACTCGGTTGCCTGGAGTCTATGGGAATCTGGATAGGGATGAGGATCTGAATTCTGGCAAGCTTTGGGTTTTAGGACCGTTTGGATCTGGGATTTTACCATCTTTGATACTAAACAGATTGTGGCACTGCCTCCAAACAGACCCTCTGCTTTTGTAATCCCAACCCTTTTCGTGGAGCAGGTGGTAGTCGCAACTAGGAGGGTCTTTGCAAGCATGTTGTTGTATCTATTGCTGGATCAAGAGGATCTGCTCACAGTTACTCCTGCCCTAGTTACCTCCCAAATGAACTACTTAAGGCTATCTACATGTCAAGCCAGACTTTGATTTGGATTGTTTGTATCTTTGGGTATTCTAATATGAATTCAGTTTGACACAGTTTGGAGCTGATGTTATGACTGAAGAGCCTTCAGCCATAACATCATAGCTAGCCGATGAGTCAAGCATATTCCAACAGCTGGGTGACCAGTGGAGGAGGAGAGAAGTCACCAAGCAACCAGCTTCCATCATGGTTGGACAATGTGACAGTTTGTTTTGGAAATTTGAGAACATGAAACTTATAAAGCCAGTACTGAAGTCCCAGGGCTTTTCACCAGTTAGTGCCAATATGGTGTATTTAAATAAATTTGTACTTTGAGAAAGCAGAATGCCTCGGACTTCAATTTGTGATGGATGCATTACTTGGAACCTGACATTTCCCTTGAACAGTATTTGGAACCTTCAACTGGTGAAAAATGTGATTATGTATAAAATGGCATGCATCACACTTCTGCTCCATGAGCTGCATTAGTCCTGTTTGCTCCTGGATTGAAGTTAAGGTGTTGGCCATGACCTTTATAGTCCTACATGTCATAGGGCTAGTGTATTTGTGAGACCGCCTCTCCTGAATTACATCGACCATCAGGTGAAGTAGGAGGAACACGTTACATGTCCCATCCATTAAGGAGTTCCATGTGACAGGATCTAGGAAATGAGTTACTCCTAACCTTTGGAACATCATCCCCTCTGAGGTGAGATTAGCCACCAACACTACTTAACCTACCAGAAATCTCTCAAATATCTTTTATCAGGTCTGGAGATCCCTTGGGAACAAGAAGCCCATGAGTTAGTTGTATTATGGGTCTTTGTCATGGTCTCAGTTACTGTGTATTTATGTTTAATTGTTTACCATTGTTATTTGAAATGTATTTAATTGGTTTGTTGTATGTCGTCCAGAATCTCATTTATGACATGGTCAGCTACATAAATGGGAGGGAGGGAGAGAGAGAGAGACTGACTTAATCTCTGGTATTTCAAATTTTAAAAGAACTTAAGGAGGATTCATGAGACATCCTATGCCTAAAAACAAAAGAAGACTTTATCTAAAAAGTTTCTTAAATTCCTAAGTCATAAAACAAGTAGCAAGCCTCTTTAGTACATATTTTAAGTATATTTAATCCAGAATGAAACATTGTGTTTTGTCTATGAGTTTGTATGTTTTAAGTTCTACAAATAACTGCAAGTTACACTGATGTGACAGAGAGTCCCTGTCTTACAGTTCATGTACTGAGATCTACATCTGACTACCAACAGATCCAGTCACATACAACTGTCAAGCAGCTATCAGATGGCAATGATTTTCTGTCACTAAGAACATGAACTGGATTTGAACCAGTGACCCAGTGCTGAAGGCTTTGTTCCCCATTACCGGTCTCCCAAACCAGCTCTCCACTCACCTGCACAATTAGTGTTCCTTCTAAATAACTTACTCATATTTTAACAAGAGGATATACGATTCTTATTTAAACAATTTTACATTATTTTTTTAAAAAAAATTAAAACCCCTTTGTGTATGAATTGATAAATGAATTAGCAATTTGATTTGCTATCTATTTGAAAAGTATTCATTTTGAGCACATGTTCCTGCGATATGAGTTCAGACTTATACATTTATATATTTCCCTGAGGTTCTGCTTTGCGGAAAATATCTGTTTGACCAGGACTGAAAGCTCAGATGACTGAGAACGCATTCATTTTAGAGATCTTAAAAATATTTCTGAGATTATATGCAAGAATGAAAAATAGATTGCTTGATAACTGTATTAATGTAGCTGTTCCAGCTCATTCCATTGTGCTGGAATTGCATGTTATTTTCTGAACAGACTGCTATTTTAGTTGAGAGTACTACAACATTGTTAATACTCCAGGTTAAGTTGAACAGGTATCTTTAAAGATAATATAAGACTATTTTAATCATAACTGGTGGCAACAAATTAAGCCAAAACAGACATACGACCATGCTATAATCTTACACGTAAATCAATCGAACCCCATATAATATTAATAAATCAATTTAGAGAACTAGTTTGGTTTAGTGGCTAAGGCACCAGATAAGAAAGCAGGAGACCATGAGTTCTAGTCCCACCTTAGCCACAAAAGCCAGCTGGGTGATCTGAGGCCAGTCACACTCTCTCTTAGTCCAACTCACGTCACGGAGTTGTTGAAGGGAAAACAGTGTTGTATACGTTTGCTGCTTTGAGTTAATTGTAAAAATAATAAAAGGCAAGATACAAAGAAGTAAAATTGTTAGACATTTTAAGGAATGTCAAATATGTATGTTATGGTTTTAAAATCTAATAAAATAAATAATGAGTAATCCAACAAAAAAAATCATGTTTATGCCTTTAAAAGGCTTGACTACCATACTAGAAATGTAAAATGATGGAAGACATTAACACATGCTATGATCCTATGCCACTCTTATGCCAATTTGTTTAATACTCCTAAATTTGCTAGAGATTTTATAGTTGAAACATATGAATATGATTTTGAATTGTATACTCCAAATTTGAAATATATTAGTAAATAAAGAATGGTGTATTTATCATGCATTACAGTGAAAAACCTGGATGTACAACAATGTGTTAATTCTTTGCTTATAAAGTGGTTCTTTATTGATATAAAATTATTTCAAATAAACTTACTCTATTGATGCTAGTTATTCCAAAAGAAACTGTTTTTGTAATATATTATAATATGGCTTTATCCCTTTTTTTTTCTTTGTCTTTGTTATACCTTTTCTCATATAGTAAAATTATCTATGTATCTACCGGTATTTCAGACCAATAACTTGACAAATTGGTGATTATTTTTCTAAAACAAAGATTCCTAATTTGTGGACTAAAAACCTTTCAGGGTCTATAAGGGAATGACAGATGGTTTTGAGGTATTAAGATATTTTTAAAGAATACCCGAATCTTGAAAAACTTTAATATACTACAAAATTTCAAACCAGAATACTGACACTTTTCAAAAATAGTTTTGTCTAATTTTATGTTCCATTAAAAAAAAACTTTAATGATGTTGTTGAAGTCCATGTTTGAAAAGAATTGGAAATATTGCTCTAACATTTTTTCTACATGAATGGAATTTGTGAATTGAAAAAGGAGTCTGAAGAGTTAATTACACAATCCAATTGTCCTTTCTCTGAATTTCTGCCAACAACTATATGCCTTGTAATTATTATTATTATTATTATTATTTAATCTTTGGTGAGATTCACAGCCTTTGGGGCTGGTTAGTAGCTCAACAGCTCGAGTCCTAACCGAGGACCTAGGAACTGTCAAGGTAATGTTGGAGGATATAAGCAATTTCAAGCAGGGTGGCTCTTTGTAGAGTTAGGATGTTCAAGTCCGGCAAACCTAGAACCGCCACATTATTATTGTTGTTGTTATTGTTATTGTTATTATTTGTATGTGTGGTGCTCTTGGTACAAATGTCAAGTTAAACACAACTGGTGCATTTCAGAATCCCGTGCAAATTATCTAAATGTGGAGAAGCTAATTGGGCGTGGTTCTCAAGATTCTGGCAAATTGCCAACGTGACCCCTGACTCTGTGCTGTGTTATTCGTGGCCCTTCTAGAGTGGTATATTATTGAGACATATTCTTGTCTGCTGCGAACAGCAAACAGCAATTACCAAAATGCAAAGCTTCTACAGAATTAATCCCAGAATTAATACAAAATATATAAACTTTTCCCCAAAATGAAGGTGACTCATGCTGATGTAGAAAATCCTACTTGTTCATTTAGTTTACCTGGGCAGAAGACAATAATTTCCAACTTTCTAAATATTCAAGGTGACACTAAAATTAAAACAGGAATACATAGATAAAGATACAGATACAGATATTGTTAAGTACAGGGGCTATGAAATATGGAATGTACATTCACTCACTTATTTAGGAAAACTTTTTACTTTGGCTGAGAAATGGCTGAAATCTAAATATTATAATCCACTTTACTGTAATAATAGAGATTAATATTTCAAGCTCAGGGTGGAACTGAGGACTCCTTGTTTTCTTACAGATGTTGATTATCTAAATTAGGTAACATCATCTGTGTACTGACTGGATAATGAAACACCTTCAAGAAACACCATGATAGTAAGAAGTGGAACAAATATTTCTGCTGTAGGCTAACAAAGTTGCATGCTTCCTTTTTGTTTTCTGGACAATCGTAAACCCTTCCCCTAAGCAGGTTTTGTCCCCACTATATTCAATCACATACTGAAGTACACTACTCCCTGAAACGAATACCACTCTGTTGCATTATAGATCTCACAAGGTAATATGATTATGGGAATCAGTGATTGCTGTTCTGAAGTGAAATTATTCCTCTAGTTTGCAGTGTCAAAAAAGCTTAAGCCAAATGATACTCACGAAGAATGAATCTGTCTGCCTGTTTCCAATGATATTAGAGATCAGCCAATTGTTGCATATGTCACTCCAGAGTAAAGAAAACTACTGAATTAATTGCACAAAAATAGACATGGCAGTTGAAAGAGCAAAACCAATGGTGAATCCATGAGCAAGATTTATGCTTGGCTGAATCCTAGCATCAAAAGTGATCCAATGGACAATGAGTGGAGTGAATTAATCTCCGGAAGCCTATTTTCATTGCATAGAGGGCAAAACTGACTCTTAAACCATTTTTAGCATGGTTTAGTCACCAAATTCCTGATTATCACCTTTTCTCTTAAAGCCATTTTTGTGCTATCAGGCTATATGAAGGAAAACAGCTTCAGTGCCATCAGCGTTTTTTATTCCAGAAACAAAGACTAGAAGTCATGGTCCCACAATTGCTAGCCTGATGTTTTAACCACTACACCAAACTTTTTAATAGGAATACTGTAAGGTTAAAATGATCATGTTCTATCAATTTTATGACCATTTTTAAACTATATATATTTTCTGTAACTTGAAATGTAACTCTTGCAACAGTTAAAATATGTTGGATATTTATACGATACGCCTATACATGCATTACCTACACTATATTTGCTCACCCATCCAAATAATCAATCAGGTGTTCCAATCACTTCCATGGCCACAGGTGTATAAAATCAAGTACCTAGGCATGCAGACTGTTGTTACAAACATTTGTGAAAGAATGGGTCACTCTCAGGAGCTCAACATGTAACTGATAGGATGCCACCTGTGCAACAAATCCAGTCGTGAAATTTACTCACTCCTAAATATCAACTGTCAGCTGTATTATAAGAACGTGGAAGTGTTTGGGAACAATAGCAACTCAGCCACGAAGTAGTAAGCCACGTAAACTGATAGAGCGGGGTCAATGGATACTGAGGTGCATAGTGCGAAGAGGTCGCCAATGTTCTGCAGGGTCAATCGCTACAGACCTCCAAACTTCATGTGGCCTTCAGATTAGCTCAAGAACACTGCGCAGTGGACCGATGTCATATTGAACCCTATGGATTAGGAATGGGATGTCACTTACTGTAAGTTCATATGCGAGTAAAGACAGGTAAGCAAATACTTTTGGCAATGTAGTGTAGTTTCCCAGCACAAATCCACTCTCCAATAAACTCTACAAGTTACATAGACATCCATATTCCTAGAATCAAATTAATCTGGTACACAGTTCTGGAATATACAGGATCTACATTGCTCCTATCCTTAACCTAGAGCATGACATTGTTCAGCTACAAATCCATTCCAGCCAACTCATTTCTTAAGGGGTTCAGGCAGAAATGGTTATTAATGTAATGTTCCCTTCTTTTAGAAAGAGAAAGAAACATTTGCAGTCATGTAGAATAAAGTTTTAGTCCATATGTGTAGAATTGTAGCTGTCTTTGAGGCCATAGCAAAGCATCCACCCAAATTGACAGGCGGTAATTCAACAAGTGCAGAGTTGATTGTTTTACTCATTGCTGGGTTGCACCAGTCAATGGGGAAGGGAGACAAGGGTCTTGTAGAGAGGAGGGAGACAAGCATTTGCTGAGAAGAGGTCATGTCACATCCTCAGCCTGGTGCACTTGAGAGAGCTACTGTATAATAGCAGGGCACTTACCTCTAATCATAGGCTGTGAGCACTTGACATTTCCATTCGAATTACATAAGTACCACTCTGTTATCTTCCATAAGCGCTTGCGTAAAAGAAACAGCAAGCAGTGTCCCAGAAATGAAGGTTGTCATTGTTGACTTTCAGGTAGGATTATCAGGTTAACATCACTTCAACTTCAGGGGTTTTTTTTTCCATGGGAAGTATTTCTGTTGAAGAGAAAGCCACAACAGTGATGTAGAAATGAGACATTACTATCAAATATTTGGCTATTTCAACTACTGATAAATTTTGTTGCAAATTGCAGCTCTACTGCCTTACATTGTGCAGTGTGACTTAGTCTACACTTCTTTTTCTTAATTCTTTCTATACACAAAACACTGTACTGCTTATATACAATCCAAAACTTGTCTTAAAAATTCTCATCAATTTGCCATATGCATGGACTCAGACTAGAGGGAAGGCCTGCTTTCCATGAAATACTTGAAAGGAAGGAATAGCACATAGTAGTGTTATTTTGAATACCTGTGCAAAAAAAGAAGACTTCCACAGTTTACAGCTGATTCCCCACAATAATCTTAACTGCTGTTTGCTCTTGAACTACTGTTAAATCTATGAATTGGTGTGTTCCATGCACTCTCTTTTCCTAAACATTGCATTTCAACAAGATACTATGACTTACTTTTTATGGGAAGGAACAGTAGTGATCATAGGGAAGGACAGTATCAAGTGTGAGTGATGAAAGCAGAGTTGTATCATTACAGCACAAGTTGCATTCCCTTTGTACATGCATTGGGTATGTGCCCTTTTCTCATTTTGCACACCTGTAGAAGGACCAGATTTGCAATCAGAATTCTCTTTGAATTACAATTAGATCAGTAGTTGGAGGCCTTGACCAATTTGACCAATCTAGCTGGTGTGCCAGATGTCACCTCTACTGGAATAGGAGCTCATGACAACAATAACTCGTACCCACCTCAATTTCTGATCAAAGGTGATGTAGTGTATTTGGGGCTGCTTTGGAAGATAATCTGAAATCTTCAATTGGTATCAAATGCAGCAGCTTATTTGATACCCACTGAAGATTTCATGTAAAGGATGATTCAGCAGTGGTAGACCTGCTGAATGCAGACCCCATATGAGTTACCCATCTATTTCTGAGTTCATTCAATGTGTTGGTTTTGATTTACAAAGTCATTAATGGCTTGAGGTACCTTGAGGTACCTTAAAGTCAAATCCCTGTAATATCAACTCAGAAAAGGGATTCTATCCCCAGGTGAAGTTGGAGAAATAGGAACCAGAAATTACTTTTCCATTATTGCTATCCTCATTCTTGGAGGAAAATATTCTTCCAATAATAGATTTGCCCCTATATATCTGATATTTAGAAAGGCACCAAAACTCTGCAGATTACCTCCTGTTTGGAGCCTTAATTTAATGACTGAAATCTGGCAGTTCGAATCTCACCAGGCTCAAGGTTGACTCAGCCTTCCATCCTTCTGAGGTGGATTAAATGAGGACCCAGATTGTTGGGGCAATATGTTGACTCTGTAAACCGCTTAGAGAAGGCTGTACAGCACTGTGAAGCAGTATATAAGTTATGCGCTATTGCTATTAATGCTAATGCACTGGACACTAACTGGGGTTAATGTATTTATTTGTTTGTTTGTTTATTTGTTTGTTTGTTTGTTTATATTTATATATTAGATTTCTATCCCGCCCTGTCTCCCAAAAAGGGACTCAGGGCGACGCACAGGAATTTAAAAATCTAAAATACAGATGATACAAAATTCTACAAAAGTTAAAACTAATATTAAATAATTTAGCCCGTGCTAAAAAACAATTTAATTTAAAATCCAACTCTAAAAATAGCATAACTGTAGCAGCTATGCCAGGCCGGCCATATGGAAGAAATATGTTTTCAGTGTCCGGCGGAAGAGGCGAAGGTCGGTGATAATACGAAGGTCTGGGGGGAGGTCATTCCAGAGGGCGGGGCCTGCCACAGAGAAGGCTCTTCCCCTGGGCATCGCCAGCTGGCATTGTCCGGCAGACGGCACTCTAAGGAGGCCCTCCCTGTGGGAGCGGACAGGCCCGGTGCCATGGAGTTTTAAAGATGGTCACTAAAACCTTGAAACGCACCCGGAAGGCTACTGGCAGCCAGTGCAGCTCGCACAGGAGAGGTGTTACATGGGAATATTTTGAGACTCCCAGAATTCCCCGCGCGGCCGCATTCTCCACCAACTGGAGCCTCTGGATGCATCTCAAGGGAAGCCACATTTAGAGAGCATTGCAATAGTCCAGGCAAGAAATGATAAGAGCTTGAGTGACTGTATGTAGGGCGCAACGATCCAAAAGGTGCGCAACTGGCATATCAGGTGAACCTGATAGAAGGCCCCCCTGGCCACGGCCATCAGATGGTCATCTAAGGACAGCCGGGAGTCCAGGAGGACACCCAAGTTGCGGGCCCTTTCTGCGGGGGGTAATAATTCCCTCCTGATAGCCAGAGATGGAACTAACTGGTTATGTTGCGGCTCCGGAAACCACAGCCACTCGGTCTTGGACGGATTGAGTCGGAGCCCATTTCTCCCCATCCAGACCCGCACGGCTTCCAAACACCGGGACATCACGGCGGCATTGTTGGGGTGGTTAGGGGTAGAAATGTACAACTGGGTGTCATCAGCATACAGATGGAATTCTACCCCAAAACCACAGATGATCTCGCCCAGCGGCTTCATGTAAATGTTGAACAGGAGGGGCGAGAGGACCGACCCCTGAGGCACCCCATAAGTAAGGGGCCTCGACGTCGACCTCTGCCCCCCTGCCAACACAAACTGCGACCGGTCGGAGAGGTAGGAGGAGAACCACCGTAATACGGTGCCTCCCAACCCCCCCCAACTGGCGCATTAGGATACCATGGTCAATGGTATTGAAAGCCGCTGAGAGGTCTAACAGGACCAGGATAGAGGAGTAGCCCCTATCCCGTGCCCTCCAGAGATCATCTACCAACGCAACCAATGTCGTCTCCGTGCTGTAACCAAGTCGGAAGCCGGACTGGCACGAGTCTAGATGTATTATTGTATTTAGAGGAGGAGCTACCTTGTTTTATTTGATTTGTGATTTTATTCGTTTTGTACATTGCCCAGAATTCATATAGGCTCAATAGATTAAATAAATAATGAAATAGATTAATTCTACCCAATATTAACTATATCTTTCTTTACTGTGGATTGTATTTGCTTATTGGTTTTAATTTATTTGTACCGTACTTAGTTTAATGTGTTGAATTGATATGACCTGCTTGGAATCAAGTAAATGGGATATAATATTTTTAACAAATACTGTA
Source organism: Rhabdophis nuchalis (assembly GCA_039707465.1). NCBI lineage: Eukaryota > Metazoa > Chordata > Lepidosauria > Squamata > Natricidae > Rhabdophis > Rhabdophis nuchalis. The sequence continues at coordinate 73,097,053 of CM077645.1, forward strand.
AATATTCATACCAAGATCTCCCAGTGGATTTTTTAAAAGCAATGCCATGAGGAGTCAGAATTTTGTCAGAATATCTTGGAAGGTTTCTTTATCCCTTTCTCTGTGTCATTTCCCAGATCTATTTATATAACCCCAAACAACACATTTTGGGGGATAATCATACACTTTAGAGAAAGAAAGCAACTGGTTCTGAATCGAAGTCTTTGATTGCTGGTCATCAACACACCAATCAACCAGTAGGAAAGTATTACATAAATACAAAGCATAGAATAACCAAATAACATAATCTAGTAGAAAGACGTTATTGAGGATATCTCCGTTAGGAGACCGAGAGATGTGCAACGGAATTGCAGCAAGAGATATGTTGCTAGATATTCACACTATTAGTCACAGGCACCGATGGTAAAAACAACTTGACTTTTACTTGTGGTGGAAACATAACAGTAAACTACTTCTTCACAAACAATTGATAGTTAGTCTTGAATCAAAATACAGTCTATAACTCAAACAGTTGGCTTACAGTTGCTCAATCCACAATTCTTCTTGCTTCTTCGCTTTTCGCTGATCTAACCCCGACATACAGTCTCCATTCAAAAGATCAGCAATCTAACAATGATTCTGGCTTCCTCTTATGGCTGATTGAGGAAGCAGCAGCCAATCACATTCCACTGTATTAGTTAAAGTTACAGATACCAAATTCAATCATGGCTTATATAGATTGCCAACCCAACACTAGGATTATATTCCTAACAGACGTTCTCTGAGGATGGGGTCCAGCACTAACATTATAATGTACAGTATAGTACATTATAGCAATAGCAATAGAACTTAGACTGCTTCATAGTGCTTTTTAGCCCTCTTCTAAGCAGTTTATAGAGCAGGCAAATTGTCCCCAACAATCTGGGTCCTCATTTTACCAACCTTGGAAGGATGGTATGCTGAGTTAACCTTAAGCCTGGTGAGATTCGAACTTCCAAACTGTTGGTAGCTGAAGTAGCCTGCAGTACTGTACTCTAACCATTGCACCATCATACAATATAGTTTAGATACCATAGTAACATTGACTCAATTTTTGAATCAATTAATCATCATTTGAAGCATAAATTCTTTCCTTGATTTTTGTTTAATTATAGCCTTCAGGAATGTCAGTAAATTCAAACTGTTGTGTAAAATTAATTTTCTGTTTGTCTTATTTTTCACTTTGAGATTTATTGGGATTATTTTGTGTAATAAACAATGGAATAAAGAAGCCTAGGATATCTAAACTTTTACGAAAAGGAGTAGATTTTTAGAAATTGAATTACAATATGCAACACTGGGTCGTGAGGATGTATGGGGCAGGGGTATCCTGCCCCATACATCCTCACGACCGATTCGCTCCCACAGAGAGGGACTTCTCCGGGTGCCGTCCACTAGACTTTGTCAGCGGGCGACGCCCAGGGGAAGGGCTCTCTCTGTGGCGGGCCCGGCCCTCTGGAACGACCTTCCCCCCGATATCAGAACGACCACGGACCTCCGCTCCTTCCGTACGAAATTAAAGACCCATTTCTTTCGACTGGCCGGCCTTGGATAGTCTCTCTGTCTATAGATTTTAAATGTTTTTAATGGGTTTTAATTTTTTAGCACGGGATAGCATTGTTTAATTGTGTTTTAATGTATATATTTTTGTATCTATTGTTTATATTGTTTTTAGTTCCTCCTGTGCACCGCCCCGGGTCCCTGTGGGGAGAGGGAGCGGTTAATAAATTCAAAGTTATTATTATTGTTATTATTATTATTACTAGCAGGTTTTCTATATTTGAGTTATTTGTCACTTGTGTTGGTGACTTCGCTCACATATTGGCAGCACGATTTAATCTTCAAGGCTTGTGATTTTTTTTTTTTTTAGGGCACTCTAAGAAGACCAAAATTGCAGGACTCATGAATGAAACATGTCTAAATACCACAATTGCACAAGAGAGAGGATGAAAATACCTACAGTGTGTTCAAATGCATACCCGTTCCCTTTTCAAATGTCATAACTTCAAACAATAGGAAACTTTTTAATGGGGACTTTCAGATTCAGAGAAAGAGATGTTAACATGAGATAATCCAACAGAGCATTTAAACAAAACCACATCATCAAAAGGCAGGAATATAAATGAAGATTCTCTCTCTCTCCCTTGAATTTACTCTTAAAAAATGTTTCAGTTCTATTAGTTACAAAGATTGAACTTTTTTCCACATTTTCCCAGTTATATGCTGAGGGCTTCCTGTTTGACATATAGGCAATTGTATATGCTTTGCCTGGTTAACAACAGGTTGAGTGAGAAAAATGTGTTATATTTATATTTAGAACTCTTAGTGCTACCTAAGATTTGTGTTTTCTATTATGTGAGTCTGGTGAGCTGCTCAGGGTCAAGAGGACTGTGGGTATGTGCTAACTTTGCTGCATAGGCCACACACTGGGAACTAGAATGGCAAACCAATCATATTTTCAGTGTACTGAGGTTAGCCTTGAAATAGCTTCCATGTGTCCATGGAACCATTACTGAAATATACATAGAGAATTCCATTAGTTCAGTATTAAATGCAAGGTTACTAGAGAAGACCTGACAAAATGAATGTAAGACAATAGAGTTAAAAGGTCTCTCTTATCTTCTAATTTCATTCCAGGTATTATTCAAACTGCTTGCTTTAAATCACGAAGCCTTCAACATGTGGGAATAGAGTATCTGAAAGATCATTTCCTATGTGAATCTGTCCGTATACAGCTTTTCCTGACTTGATTCCCTCCAGATGTGTTGGGAAAAAATGGGAGGGGGGTGGGTGTCCTGCCACATCTTGAAGACAACAGGTGAGAAAAAATCATTTTAAGATCTTTTCTAAACCTGTTCTTCAATCTCTACAGAGATAAAAGGTTGACAGTTGAAGGTAGTGTGATTGACACGATAGCATCGCATTTACAAAAGCTCTCTATTGAAAGCTGGTTTCCTGTTCTTCAGGAAATATGTTGTCTTCATTTTATTTTAAGAGTTAGGTTTACTTTTTAAATTGCTAGTTTTTGAAACTATCATTACAATTTTTATAGTAAATCCCTCATTCATATTGGTCCAAACAAACTTTTCCTGCAAATCAGGAGAATATGCAGTGGCTAATAGATTGGAAAAAGTCAGTATACATACCAATAGACAATTAACAGTGAGCAAATTGTCACACAATATCCTTAATTCTATGAGATAGCACAATAAAACTTAGGAGCATCTAATGCAGATTAGAGCCGTACGATGAAAGGAGAGGCCACAAATTCAGGCTTGTTTTATAAAAGTCTGAAAAGAAAATATATTATTACTGATGCATGTAAGATAATTGAAAATGTGTAAGAAAATCCACAATATCATATCAGAGTTCTCATTTAAGGCACAAATTATTTATTTTGGAAATATTATGTAAAGATCTAACTTCCCTAAGAAGTCTACAGTGTGGGAAAAGATGCAAGGAAAGAGAAAAAAAGGCAACCAACAGCAAATCTATCAGATGGGCTCAATCATAGTGGCAACAGATGCACCACTAAGAGATCTGAAGATTTAGGTTACAGAGATATCAGTTTGAAAAATCTATATGTGGTCAGTAAGAAACAATACCAACTCAATGACATGTAATCGACAAATCATTTGTTTTGCACTTCTCGTTTTCTTATTTTTTTAAAAAATTCTGATGGTCTTTAGAGAGAATAGGATACAAAAAGGTAGAGTCCCTTGAAACAATGATTTGCATAAATATATAGGAATGTCATATTTCTAATATCATCCCATACCTGGCCTCAAGTAAATAGAAGAGTCTTGGTACTATTTAGAGGTTATATGTTACTGATTTCCTTTAAGTCAGCCGTTGATGATATATGGCCCTTCAGATTTTAGGTAGAATTCACATCATTCCTCACCATTTTTCATTTTCATTTGGTTAGGAAGTTTAGAGAATAATCTGAAGAACTATATTTACATGTCCTGGCTTAACTAAACATGCAACAGGACACTGTGGCAGTAATAATTCAAGTGTTGGTTGCAAAACTGGGAGGGGGGGGGACTTCAAATGATCATTAAATGAGGCAATCAGTAAGTGAGGACTGTCTTTAGATAGAAAATGGAGAGCTGAGCTATTGGGTGAAAAGCGTAGATTGAAAGTAGAATTGTTCTTGTTTCCAAAAATTATTTAGAAAAAGTGTGCAGTAAAACAGCAATTATTTGCATTTTTTTTTTTTAAACCTCCCTGTTATTTTTTTCAGATTGGCAGAAGCTCTTCTCTTCTGAATATTTTCAAAGCACGCCTAATCTTAATAGAAACTTGGCTATTCAAAGACCGGGACAGGAGAGACAGTGTCAGGCTATAGGCGCTGACGTAATGCATTCCCTTACTCCAATTTCAAAAGCTTTTAACTCCTTGGCTAATATTATTGAAAATAAACTGAAAATGCTACACAAGAGGAGGAAAAATATATCTCACCTTTATCGTAAAATATACTATATGCTCTGCAGAGAGGCGTTTCATGCTAATCCTGAAATCTGCATTCCTATGGTAACGTGACCTAAAATGCCATTTTCTGTCATTTCTTTGAATGTTCAGTTTGATAATAGAAATAGAGTTGTAGAGGCAACTTAACAATATCATAGAGATTAATCTGTTCCTGATTGGAAATAAGGCATCATATACGCCTTTATATTCTCTTTGCAGATTGCTGCTACGTTCAAGGAACACTGAATAATTTCAAAGGGTAGATCTGAAAAATAGCCCATTGCTTTCAAACCACCTCCAAATGCTTAATTGAAAAGAGGGTGATAATATTTAAATGAGATTATATTAACCATTATCATTCTTCGGTTGTGGCTGCTTTTTTGTTCCATTGCTGCATTCGTTTTTTTTCCACAGTGAGATTTAGTTGTGGAATTTAAAGCATATTCTTAGCATTTACAAAATAAATGAACGCAGGGGCCTGTAATTTAGTGCTCCAAAGTTAATACAGGGAACCTCTGATCTTTTAACTGTCACGTGGCTATTGATTTTCAATACTGCAAAGCTCTGTGCCACCCTAAGCGTGTAGATCTGTAGATTTGGAAGAGTTTTCCCCCTTATCAGCTCGGTCCCTGAGTACTTGTGCATTAAGGCTACAAATATCCATGGTTAACGGCGTGTCACATGGTAGCTGAGCGGACGTGCCAATTTTCTAATGAAGTTGGGCTGTTGGCAAACACACCAGTCATCATATATTGAAAGAGGTCTTTCTTTTGTGTATTCCAGCACACTTGAATGCTTCTAAAGATACCAGTTACATAATTGTCTAAGGGCCAAGCCAAGAGTGAAAATGCATCCAACCAGCACCAGCACAAAAGGAGAAGGAAAATGCTGGAATTAAAAGCAAAGTCGTACCAAGTCTGTAAAGCTTAATAGGGCGCATATTTATTTGCTGCTTGCGCTGGATATATTTGGCATTGCAAACTCTAGGAGAGAAAGAATGAAGGGACTTGCATTGTTTAAGGCACCAACTACTTAAAGTGGGATCTTTGCTTGATGCTTACAGCTGTTTCCTTTACTCCCTCTTAAGAGTAGTTTAACTGCTTGGCTTTTTTTTCTTTCCAGGAAAAGCTCCATACAGTGTAAGATCATTGCAACAATCTCTTCTGAGGGCATTCTTTTAAACAATGGCTTGTTTTACTCAGCCTTTACTAGATTGGCAGTGCAGCTGATTTCAGAGGCCCCCAGAGTTATCACTGGGATTCCTAAACCATGAACAAAGGCAGATGACATGGTGTACAGAAGTGAAATCCTGTCAGATACAGGCCTGCCAGGGCCAACCACAAGGAAGTGAGAATTAAATGTACTGTAGGATGTTAGCGCCCATCCCTCTCCTAGAAAAATAAAATATCCTGGGAAATATTGAAAAGACAGAATATTGTATTTCCCTGGATCAGAAATGGAGAGCCATGTTTTTAGGCAGGAAACAGACTCACTCTTAATAGCCCCCACCTTTTTCAGTGGCCCATTAGGGGCCTTGAGCTAGTTTGCTCTACATAACAAAGATCGGATTAACCTACAGAAACTCACCACATGGCATCTGGAAACTCAACCAAACTTAAGACTCAAAACACAACCTAGAGAGTTGCCCTTGCATGGCCCCGTGGGAGTCTGACAACCAATCAGAATACATTTCTTACACAGGAACAGGAAACAGAGAGGTGGGGCTGAACAGAGAATATGAAAAACCCTTCTTTTTTTCTTCTTCACCCAACATCTGGAAGCATGGGAACCCCCCCCCCTTTTCTG
>CM077645.1:73108349-73158349 GCA_039707465.1 Rhabdophis nuchalis
TATCAATTACGACTCCAAACCAAATGAAACAGTTAACTGTACTCATTCTGTCACCCCCCTAATTACGGTCTTTCATCAGGGTTTTTTTTCCCCCTCTCTTTTTTCTTCACCTTTCTATTCTGCCAAACCAGGTATAATAAGGCAGGGGTCCCCAACCTTTGCAACTTTAAGCTCCCAGCTTTGCTGGCTGGAGAATTCTGGGAGCTGAAATCCTTCAGACTTAAAGTTGCAAAGGTTGGAGACCCCTGATCTATATAATCCTTGCACCAGTGGAAAACGCTGCAAATAAGAACAAGTATCCACCGAGTATCTAATGAAGAAAAGAAAAGTTAAGATGTGTAATTATAATGATTTATAATTCTTTTCTTCTGTAACTTCCATCCCTTTCATAGTGATGTAGTTAACTGATTTGTAAATGTATTTTCATAGTTCCACAAATTGCTTTGCTGGCTGGAGAATTCTGGGAGCTGAAGTCCTTCAGACTTAAAGTTGCAAAGGTTGGGGACCCCTGTAATAAAGTACTATAAAGTTGCCTCTGCTGACTTTGCCCAACTCAGTTATCCAAATTTTCAAATTCTTTTACAGCACAATTTTAGGCATGTCAGAAGAGAGCAAGCATCATGGTATCCAATGAGATTTCCCTTAATATACATGTAGAACTGCATCATTCAAGGTGCATTTGTTCAGGCCATAGAAATGATGTTTTCAACCAGGTAATTTACCTACCGTATTTTTCGGAGTTTAAGACGCACCGGAATGTAAGACGCACCAAGATTTTGAAGATGTAAATTTTTTAAAAATGTTTTTGCACTCTACAGGCCTCCCAAACCCTCTGCGCACCTCATTTTTTGTGAAAAATGGGGCATGCAGACAGTTTTAGAGACATGCAAAGTCTCTAAAACTGGGGGGGGGGGACAAAAATGAGCAAAAATAGCCAGTTTTATTCACAAAAGGCCCCTTTTTTGCAAAAACAGGGCATGCATAACCTTTAGGAGGCTTGTAGAGTACTCCTGGGGGCTGGGGAGGGCAAAAATGAGCAAAAAAAGCCCATTTTGCAGACCTCCCAAAGCCTCTGCACATCCATTTTTGTGAAGGGGGTGGGGTTTTGGGAGGGCAAAAATGCTTTAATCAATATATAAGATGCACCCAGATTTTCTCCCTCTTTTTTGGGGGGGGGGATGTGTCTTATACTCTGAAAAATACTGTATGTTCTTTGCCAATGTAAATTATTCCATTATTCAGAGTAGTAACAAAGATGTGCTTCGGTAGTAAGGCTATGCATTCTTCTAAATATTTTAGAACAGGGCTGCCAAACTCATGGGCCACGGGCCGGATGCATCACGCACTGGCAAATCCATCCCGTGTTTAGTGAAGGAGGAAAAAGTCACAGTACATCACGTAATGACGCTGTGACAACGCAGGTTTGACACCCCTGTTTTAGAAGAAGTGAGTACAGGTAGTTTCTGGGATAATAACATGGCAACTCCCTGCTATTTGACCTGGACAAAAATGTCACTCCTTTAAGGGAGTTGACTTTAATGCAATACTTAAAGCAGCTGCAACTTTATTTGTAATGCTTATGTGGATGCGTGAATAACAGAGCTGCTGTAATGAATAGCAGAGACATCCTATGTTTATGTGAGATTCCAATCTGTCCTCTGAATAATTTTTAGTGTTCAGCTCTACTAAGAATTCGACTTATTGTTTTAATGTACATATTCCCAGATGTGAGGAAAAAAGTGGTTTTTTTAAATAACCCAGAATGCGATTTTAAGCATCAAATCAGTATGTTTGAAAACCCGGTGATTTCTTATAAGGCAGTATTAATAAAAAGTTAAAGGGCTGTGTCTGAAAATTTGTACTATCTTGATCAGCAGATTCTGAACTTGCAAAGTTCAGGAATATGATGTTAGCTTCTCCTTTTTGACTGCCATTTTTCAGATGCTGAAACCACAGTCTTAGTAGGCACTGATGGCCCACAAACTGATTTCAGCTGGGTAGGAGACACAGAGGGTATTTCTTTTCTATTGCCCAATCGTTCACAAACCAGTTTGAAACCCACAATATCTTTACTCCCACCGAAAAGATAGGAAACTCCGTGATTCTATCAGTTCTATCAACTCTACCTCTCAAAGTATTGCATGGCCTGAGGAACAAAAATCTCTTAATCACTCCCTATTACAGGATGCAAAAGAAAGACATTGTTTGGACTGCCTGTTTCCAGAAATGTATTGCCTGAATTTGAATCAACGTCTGAACAGTTATTGTAGAGGAGTAGCTGCAAGGCTTCTGAGCCATCACCATTATGTTGCATTGATTTTTAAGAGTCGCTTAGCTCCCACGATGAAAAAGGACTATGAAGGTAGTATTGCAATCGGGCACTTCTCCCTGTAGCTGTAACCAGGATTACCTATGGCTTCAGAGTTTGTGATGGAACAGACAGGCACTGCCTCAGAGAGGTTCCTGAAGGGGAAGTTCATGAGCATTCTAAACACCACGGTCAACAATGAGTGGTGCACTGTCCCATCAGTTTGTCATAAAATGTTCTTTAAAAAAGAGACACTTCCCATCATCACCACCACCACAAAAGTCTCACCTTCTGCCTCTCTGAAAACAAGATTCCAGCTACTTTGGATGATTGTTGCATCTATGAGATCTCTTAATTAGAACTTCTCCACTCTCAATCCCCCCACCCCAATATTGAATGTATTTCCAGACCACCCAAACATTTCTTGTCAATTCTAGGAGCCCTTTTGTTTGGGGATAAATTTATTAACAACACATCTGTAGGAAACAGAGTGGGAGCGGTGTTAAAAGAGGCATCAGTCTAGAATCCCTAGGTAGTCACAAGTGGACTAAGTCCAACTCTGCTTGAATTCTGTTGACACTTTTTAAAATGCAAGCAGGTGATAACCATTAGTTGAGAATATTTCTCAATATTCTCATGAATATTCTCAATATTTCCTGTGCATAGGCATGATTATTTATTTTATTTAGTTATTTCCCGCCTTTATTATCTTATCATAACTCAAGGGAGTAAACATATCCAACACACCTTCCTCCTATTTTTCCCCACAACAACAACAACAACCCTGTGAAGTGGATTAGGATAGGGGAGATTAACTGGCCCAAAGTCACCCAACTGGCTTTCATGGCTAAGATGGGACTTGAGCCCATAGTCTCCCACTTTCTAGCCCGGTGCCTCAACCATGAGAGCAAACTGACTCTCCAGGTGAGTTGGCTCTCCAGTGGCTTTTCCTCTGGCTCGCTTGATTAGCAATAAATCAGTTTAATTGGACCTTCATGTGTGGACCTGATCTTTCGCACCTGACAGTCATTTGATTGTCACATCTATCCTGTCTGCATCTAAACAGGCCCCTGTAAAATGTGAACCCTAATGCTGAGGGTGCTGTAGGATATAATCTACCTTTTATATATTGCATGTTAAAAAGAAGGATAATGCCCGTTAGCCAGGAGGCTCCCATTTCAGGCTGGTGAAACAAGACAAGCGTGTTAATTTTTATGGAAATTCTATTTGCCTCTCCCATCATTCCCCCCCCCCAAGTCTGCCCCAAAAAGGGAAGAATGCCCTTTTCTCTACTTAATTTATTATTTCTGTGATTTATCAAAGCTTGCCATCCTTGACACATAACTAGTCATTTGTGATTTATTCACCAAAGGAGTAAGTAGCTTCACGTTAGAATAGGGAAAAAGGGCAAATGCCTTAACAGCTTCACAAAAATGAGAATATTAAAAGGAGGAAAAATTACCTAAATTGGTGCAATAATATATGAATGGTAATTTAATACACTGGTAAATTTCAGAAAGGCTCCCACTCTGATTTACTTGACTCTGGTATTCAGGGAGGGGAAATCAAATATCTGTAGTTACCTTAGCAACGGCCATAATATGTTGTGTATACTCTGGTTGATGGACAGATCAGGCCAAGAAAACTCTGGGCTAACTCCATGGTCAACACTAGGGATGAATCTAGCCCAGGGTCTTTTCAGGGACCTCCCCCTCCCCAGTGGTGTGTAAATTGAACTTTCCTTTTCTAAAATGTTTTTTAACTAACTAACTTATGTGCCCTTGAATGCAACAGGGAATGTGTGCACTTTCACTAAAAAAAACCCCACCCAAACAGCAGAGGGCCGCCCTTGTCTCCTTAGGAAAAGGAAGATGCTAACCTGTTCTTAACCAACAGCATCAGAAACTCAACATGATAGACTTCGGGGGGGGGGGGGGGAGGCTAGAGCTTCTTTTGAGATGGTTCGCCAGCTTCCACTTTTAACTTCCGTCATTTAACTCATATTTTGAATACGTTTTCTAATTTGCTTTGATATATAGGGCAGTCGTTCCTCCCCCCCTCCTCCTTCCTTACTTTCCTTTTCTAACTTCAGGCCCGTATCCTCTTGTTCTGTAGGAATTAATTATGATGTTATCTCGTATAACTCATTAGTATCAATTAATTCTTTCCCTTTCATGGTTTTATATAGCTAAATTAGATCATCTCCCAGGACTTTAATCATCAATAGTCAGTTCATTTTTACTTTGCAGGGGTTTTTTTGCCCTTCCCCCTTCTTCACCATCCCCTTAAACTCAAAACTTAAAAATAGAGAGGCTATAAAGCAGCCAGTGCCGGTTGCTTTAATGCTCTCCATGCCACAAATACAGTGGAATGTCCTGAATCCATCAAGAGTTGCTTTTTACCTGGATTCCTTATGTAGGAACCAAATTCTGGATACTTGTCGATATATAGCAAAGTCTCTTGGTGTTGAGACCAATATTCTAGGCATTTCAGTCATCAGTATTCACTAGAATGGATCAAAAAAGTCAAAATGGGGGCTGCAAGGGTACCAGAGGGAGCTAGTTTGGTCTAGTGGTTAAAGTACCAGACTAGAAACTGGGAGACCATGAATTCAAATCCTGACTTAACCATGGAAGATAGCTCAGTGACTTGGGCCAGTTCCTGTCTCTTAGCCCAATTTACCTCACATAATTTTTGTTGTGAAAAAAATAGGAGGCGGAAGGAGTACTGTGTGTGTTTGCCACCTTGAGTTATTTGTAAAAAAAATGAAGGCGGGTAATGGCTGGATGGATGGACAGAGAGAGAGAGAGTTCCTTTCAACTTGGATTCCTTCAGGTAAAAATAGAGCAGTGTTTCAAGATCACAGCTGCCATCTTCACTATCCTATATGGAGACATCCAGGAATGGGTTGCTCCCAGCATTACTGCCGGTTCGGTGCCCACAAAAAATTTGTGTGCGCACACTTGCTTTGCTCTCCTGCACATCTATTACAAAAAGTTTTTTTTTAAAAGTTCCGATGATCAGCTGGGCAGCAATCAGCTGTGCCGGGCAATCGTCAGAACTTTTAAAAAACTTTTTTAGTATTTTTTTATTACCGATCAGCTGTGCGACATGTACAGCTGATATGTATTGCATACGAGGTTCCTGCTTGTTGCATTTGTTGTGAAGTCCAGCTGCTTTTGCATTGTGTGTGAGTCAGTTGTGTAGCTTTTGTGTTATTTTTGTGTAAAGTGTGATAGTTTGTTTTGAGCTCTCTGTGACTGTGAGATTCCTGCTTGTTGCAGGGATCATTTTGTGTGAGGTCCAGCTGCTTTTGCGGCGTGTATGAGTCAGTTGTGCAGCCATGCCCACCCAGTCACATGACCACCTAGCCACCCTTGCTCAGTCACTTGACCACCAAGCCACGCCCACCCGGTCGCATGACCAAGCCACGCCCACCAAGCCACGCCCACAGAACTGGTAGGGAAAAATTTTGAATTTCATCACTGGTTTAAAGCAGGGGTGCCCAACTCCTGGTCCATGGCCCAATACCATGATAACCTACAATTCCTACAGTTTATATATACAATTTATTTATTATATATAAATAAACTGTAGGAAATCCTTGCCTGTCTGTGCCTGGCCATTACAGACTTTCCCCTCAACCTTCCAAAAATGGAATAGGTCCTTCATAAGTTAATAATTTGTTTTTCTCCACTGAGAGATATTTGCAAGATACTTTTCTTCTAATCGCATACTAGCTACATAAGAGATAACTGCTCTAAACTGAATATTAGCTAAGCAGTAGGAACATGGAGGGAAATTCTGTCGAAAAAGACAAATTCTACAATTCGCTCTTGTGGTGTTGTTTTGTTTTATTAAGTGCATTATATAGAAAACCACAAGGTTCAGTTTCCGATTGAATTGGCTGTTTGGAATGCAGCCCATTTTAAAGCAGACTGTCTCAGTTTGAAGTGAGAGTCAAAAATCCAAAACTTCATAGTTCCCACTGGCTATCATAGAAAAAGCCACAAATCTCTGGAGAACAGTGAGTAGTGAAGAGAAAGACAGCAGCCACACACATTTTCCCCACTTAGCTGTGGGTCACATAAAATTAGGCAACAGGGGGCCTGTGGTCTGCAAATAATAAGTTGCCAGCCTCTGAACCAAGAGATGAAACCAAGAACATCCTCTGTAAGGATTATATAGGGCGCAAAATCTGGCCAGAATATGAGCCAACTTGGAAGTTGTCTCAAGTTTTGCCTGGTGCACAAGTAATTGCCCCAGGCCTTCTCTTGGGGCTGTGTTGGTTTTTCTAAGGGGTGAAATGGTGCCTTTATGACCTTACCTTTATGTCTTTGTTTCCATGTCTTCTGGTTTGCTGGCTCTGACTTTTCTGACCACACCGACATATTTCAGCATCACAGTTGCCAAAAATCCTTTGCAAGACAGGAAATATATAAATATTGTAATGTAAGCCTTAACAGTGCTGGAAAAAAACCCCCACAATAGCAGCAACATTCCAATGACTGGGAGAAAGAGACAAGGCTGTTGTTACCCACATTTGTGATACCATCCCACACTATATTTACATCTTTGACCCCACTGTGATGGCCTTCAACTCCCCCCACCCCAATGGGTTAACAGTAGCACTTTAGGTTGGCCACCCATGTCCCACATAGGTTGATTTTAAAATGTGCACAATCTCATTTGATCAAGAAGTAATGGGAAGGTTTTTGTTGAAATACAGTGAATTCAGTAATCATACATATATATTTACCAGTTTCCTATATTGTGTACAATACAACCTTTTCAAAATGTGAGCAAAAGGGAATCTCAAAATGTAACAAGTGCAAACATAATGGATCCACTGTGTTAAAGTATCCTCAAAATGGCTTTACTACTTTTATAGGAAAACAATCCTGCACAGATAATATAATAGATACAAGAATATCATTAAACAACACTAAGTTATTGAACGCCTTAGGATGAATCTCCTTTTATTCTGCAGAATGATCCTAGCAGTCTATCATCTTGGTAAGGCCACACTTGGTAAGGCTCCACTTGGAATACTGCATTCAGTTTTGGTCACCACGATGTAGAAAAGATGTGGAGCTTCTAGAAAGAGTGCAGAGAAGAGCAACAAAGATGATTAGGGGATTGGAGGCAGAAACATATGAAGAACAGTTGCAGGAACTGGGTATGTCTAGTTTAATGAAAAGAAGGACTAGGGGAGACATGATAGCAGTGTTCCAATATCTCAGGGGTTGCCACAAAGAAGAGGGAGTCGAACTATTCTCCAAAGCACCTGAGGGCAGAACAAGAAGCAATGGGTAGAAACTAATCAAGGAGAGAAGCAACTTAGAACTGAGGAGAAATTTCCTGACAGTTAGGACAATTAATCAGTGGAACAGCTTGCCTCCAGAAGTTGTGAATGCCCCAACACTGGAAGTCTTCAAGAAGATGTTGGATAGCCATTTGTCTGAAATGGTATAGGGTTTCCTGCCTAGGCAGGGAGTTGGACTACAGTAGATGACCTCCAAGGTCCCTTCCAACTCTTCTATTGTATTGTATTGTATCTCAACTTCTTCCCTCCCCTCCTGATTTAGCAGCCTTAAGGTACAACACATTTTAAATGCAGGATTTACTTAACTAACTATCTCTCCCATTCTTTTGCATAATGGCCCAAGGCAACAGCTGAAGCACTTCTAGTACTCTCCTGTCCCCCCATCCATCTGTTCCTGAGTTGGTCCTCTTCTATCTTCTGTTTCCCTTGACTCTAGCAAGCCTCAGTCTTTTCCTTGACTATCAACTGGGGGCCTTCCTCTTGCTCACTGGATCTCCGTATTCTTTTGAAGCGCCAAGCATCCCGATCTCCATGTTATCTACAATGAAGGAAAGCCTAGTTGGGTAGAATATAGTGAACTCCTGATGTATTTTATGAACTTGATATTTAACTATTTTAAGTATGATACAGTATATACAGTACCACCGGGTATGTCTTTCCTCGTCATAGTGGATAAATAGAATTGACAATTCAGCATAGTAGATAAATATAAGTAAGATCTTTTTCAAAGTCAACCTCAACTAGCGTCTACATGAACACATTGATCTTGTTTCCTTGGAAATAAATGTTTTCCCTAGCTTTTCTTCTGGGAGTTTTTCACTTACCTTGTCAAGTTTATAGCCCTAGTATTTATTGATAGCCCCCATCCAAGTGCTAGCCAAATCCAGCATGATTATCATTTTCAAATTGAGCCAAGGTCACTTATGTGCGGTGGCCAATCATAGGGCTGCCAAATTCCTGATGAGCCTTCAAACCTGTTGGATAGCCTTGAATTCATGATCTTTCAAACCATCTTATTTCCCAACTGTATAGATCTGCAGACAAGCATTCTTAGTGGGGTATATTTTTAATTTTACGTAAGGAAGCAAGCACGTGGCTTAGCTGAAATTTACAATGAAGCCATTAAGGACAGCATTGCTTATAGAAAAGAAACACCACTCTATCAAAAACAAGGTTTCAAAAGGCATTTGAGAGACTAGAGCGAGGCTATCTATAAATTATAGCATGACACGGGATGATGCAAATGAGGAACCTAATTACAAAAAGGAGCATTAAGGGGTGTTTGCAGCACCGAGTCTGAAGCCAGTGGTTGTCTTCTGGTGCTGTAGCCTCTGAAGAGCAGTGATTAATTCCACTTTTATATTTCCCTGAGGGAGACTTGGTCAGTGATCATATTGATCCCCTATTTGTTTGATCTCCTACTCACTTGGCAGATCAAGCAATTGAAATAGTTAGCAGTGCAACAACAAAGCCTCTCTCTAGCAAAATGAACATAAAGTGGCAATTCAAAATAAATAAATATTTCAGAGAATGGCCACAGGAGACTAATATAAACCACTTTCGGTTATCTAGTGAAAGTAACATAAAAAGGTAAAGGGTCTATTAGTGACATCATGATGGAAAATACCATTGAAATATAAGTGACATTAAATAGTTAAAAAAGATATTTCAGCGGACTGCATGGAAAGAAAGGATGCCATCGCTTCTTAGTATTAAATGAAGCCTTAAAGTTGAAACATTATGCGAGTAAAGACAACGTCTTAATGTGACATCAAAAATAGGGTATAATACATGCCATATTCTACTGGAATGAATTGCCACTTCTCTATCCGTCAAAATTCTCTGATCTGGAATGTGGTGGGCTGACCCTGGGATTCCTCTGAATCCCATTTGAAGTCTGCCTCATTGATTCAATCATCTTTAACTCAAAATCACTGCCTTTTAATGTTCCACCTGTGTTCAAGTGAAAAATCCTAACCAGTGCTAGGATATTATTGGCACTGTTGTACTGATGCTGGGTTTCCTCCTGGCACAAAATCTGTCATAAATATAGATTTTTTTCCACTAGTGGAGCATGGAGCGGTCCTAGGAACTCCTTTAAGATACATTAAAATCATGATTCTACAAGTAAGTTCAGAAGAGTGTTAATTGGCAGGGCAGAGACAGCTGCAACTAGCAACCAATCATTAGAACATATTATTCTTCCTGATGTGAGGATTTTGGCTCAGGGTTCTAGTTAACCATTCATTTCCAGTTTAGGAAGGAATAGAGGAGAGGAGAGGAGAGGAGAGGAGAGGAGAGGAGAAGAGAAGAGAAGAGAAGAGAAGAGAAGAGAAGAGAAGAGAAGAGAAGAGAAGAGAAGAGAAGAGAAGAAAAGGGAAGGGAAGGGAAGGGAAGAGAAGAGAACTGAACTGAACTGAATTGAATTGAATTGAATTCTTTATTGGCCAAATGTCATTGGACACTCAAAGAATTTGTCTTTGATGCATATGCTCTCAGTGTACATAAAAAGTCAAGATACATTCGTTAAGAATCATAAGATATAATGATAATGATAGTTATAAGGTACAAATAAGCAATCAGGAAACAATCAATATCAATATAAATCATAAAGATACAAGCAACAAAGTTACAGTCCTGTAGTCATAAGTGGGAGTACATGGGTGATAGGAACATGAGAAGACTAATAGTAATAGTAATGCAGCCTTGGTGAATAGTTTGACCGTGGTGAGGGAATTATTTGTTTAGCAGTGATGGTATTCAGGAAAAAACTGTTCTTGTATCTAGTTGTCTTGATGTGCAGGGCTCTATAGCGTTGTTTTGAGGATAGGAATTGACACAATTTATGCCCAGGATGTGAGGGATCTGAAATTTTCATATTTTCACAGCCTTCTTTTTGATTCGTGCAGCATACAGGAAGGCAAGCTGGCAATAATTGTGGGTTTTTTTCTGCAGCTCTGATTATCTTCTGACGTCTGTGACTGTCTTGTTGGGTTGCAGAACCCAACCAGACCCTTATAGAGGGGCAGATGACAGACTCAATAGTTCCTCTATAGAACTGCATCTACAGTTGAAGGAAGGAAGGATTCTCAGGCTTTCTTTTGCCATTGCAATAAATGGCCACACGTGCTTTTTTTTTTTAAATGTAAGTTTAAGCATAGGAGCTCTAAGGAATTTGTCTTTTTAAAGAGTTGCAATTTCTTTAAAAGTCAGGCTTTGCCTATCTTTGTAACATCTTAGTTGTTTCAGTTCCTGCAGTTAACTTCAGTTGAAGTTAAATATTAGGATAGATTATACTGTAGTATATATATAGTATTTGGAGACTTTGATAAAGTCCTGCCTTGGTCTCAAGTCCCCCTAAATACGGCACATAAACATGCCTTGGAAATTACCTTTATAGGTCATGTCCTTTAAAGAACATGGGCATCAAAGAAAAGGGTGATATTTATTGAGTATTTTCTAGAGCTCAGAAGAAATAAATTTGGATGAGAATTGTAAAATGTACATATTCAAAGTATATATCCAGTCTCAACAGCACCCAGTCAGCCTCACTAAATCAGTCTCATGCTTTTGTGACACAAGCTCCCTTCTTTTCACACACATCAGGAGATCACAGATACACACATATGGATGGAACTTGTGATGGTATGATGTTGCTGGCCTTATTTTGGCAAAAGGAAAAAACCCACCCCAAGAGCTGTTGACGCCCATTTCTACTCCACTACTAATAACGAAAACTTGTTCCAAACTCAGTCTGGAAATTGGTGCTTTGGTTGAATTTTATGTTCCATTCAGGTTGTGAGACATGCATCTTGTGCAGTTCATACATTTTGTGCTGTTTATGGGTCAATGACCAAAATAAAATTATTGTAATTTATACCCTAAACAAGAATACAGGCAATTGTCGTAATTTGCTTGTGTTAATCATAACAGTTTATAATAAATGCTATTGAGATGATTCACCAGGAAGCATTTTCTATATCACCAGGAATGTAACATCATTTTCTGACTTGATCAATACTAATCAAAATAGGACAGATCTGTAACTGACTGGAAAATAAAGTAGATGTGTATGTGTGTGTGTGTGTAGACATATATGCATATGTATATGCACACATACACATACGCACGCACACGTCTACTTGCATAAAATATAAAACTATTTTCATCATCTCAAAGTCCAATAAATGTTAACAAAATATAATTGTTAGCTCTTCTCTGCTAACAGAAGAATTAGAATTAGGAGCCAGCTCTTTAATTATACTAATCAAGAAGCTACAAATGGAGATTAAACTATTTTTGGTCCTCTCTGCTTTCAGCAAAGAAAAGATTTAAGTCTCGTCTTAAATCTTCTAAAACGTAAAGTGTCTCCATATGAAAACTACGAGTAAAATATTTTGGGGGGGGAGGACCACAAGTAAGTAAAAACATAAATAACACAATTAATATCAATACAAAGTTTGCATCTATTTATTCACCTACTCAACCTGATTATGCCAGCCTTTAACAAATCATAGGGTCCAGATGGCTGCTCCATTCCCCAAATTAGTTTTAGTTCCACACATTTAGAAGGCTGGTTAAAGAAATCTTACTGGTCCTACACTAGCTGGGTAGCGAGAAGGAGGAGGAGGAGGAGGAGGAGGAGGTTATGAAAAAGTGTTTGGTTTACTGCTTTCTATAAAATCTTAGGGAAATGTTTGATTCCTTCTATATAGGATACAGGGTAAAATCAATACCTTAAGAATTTGCTGCTTTAAAACTAGAATCTTCCAAAATAAATGAAATGCCCTTCTCCTCACCACCACCACCACCTGAAACAGAACATTACCGATTGGAGATTGGAAGAAACAGATTGTGACAAAATCCCTTGATTGTTTTCTATTTAAAGTTCTAGCTAGGTGGTAGCACTGTGCCAAATTTTGCTGACCTAAAAAGGTATGTAAGTAGGAACAGACCTGATTAGAACTTGGATGAGGGTCTACAAGGAAGTGCCAAGTCTGGAGATTTAGTTAGAGCTACCATATCTGTGCTGAGGAACAAAATCTGGAAAATGATGAGGTGCCAGGAAACAGATAAGAGCTTTCTATCACTCTTGGCTTCCATCTAATGGTTTTCTGATATTCTGCAATCCATGAATCATAGCCTTGTACTAGATTGGAAAGTCCAAAACGTATTTCAGAAGAAGGCCTACTGGACCTTCTACATTTCTGTCAAGAAAGTGACAATGACAAATCTTTAAAAACAGCAGGTATTAAACCTGGCCTGGGAAATTTTTTATCTTCTTTGTAAAAGGTGTGGCAAATGCAGTCTATTTTAATAAATTAGTTAATTAGATGTCCCAGTACATAAGCATATTTATTAATTACCATATTTATTCGAGTATAATGCGCACACGTGTATAACGCACACCCCTAATTTTCGATTAAAAATCGGTATAAAAAAACGTTTTTTTTTCTTCGCCCTCGCGTACAGTGAGCGGCTGCAGCCCGGAAAAGGCGCAGTGTGAACTCACAATTCGCCTGCACCCTCAATGGACCGGCCGTCGTTTATAACGCGCACCCAAACTTTGATTTCTTTTTTTGGTAGAAAATTTTGCGCGTTATACCCGAATAAATACGGTAAGTTAGTTGCTGTTCCAATATTTGACATCAATTGACAAGGATGATTTTAAATTGATTGTTACTTGCTTTTTCATCAAAATGTAAGTGTTTCCATGAAAAACATTTCTAATAAAGATGACAACCAATATTATCCATAGAGACTCTAATACTTGGATTATTTTACCTTTTGACTATTTCAACTGCCTACATGTGGGTGCTTGGTTATCCAGCATGGAACTTGAAAAATCCTGGTTAGAAATGACAATTTGATAGACAATTTATAAATATATAATAAGTCCTCAATTACAATGATTTATTTAATAATCATTCAAAGTTGCAACAGTACTGAACAAAGTGACTGATGACCAGTTCTTGCCCTTATGTCTGTCCCAGCATCCCTACCATCATGTGATCAAAATTTGGGCATCTGGCAATCAGAATGTATTTATGATGGTTGCAACATCTCAGTTCCATGTGATTGTCATGTGTAACCTTCCCAGCTGGCTTCCAACAAGCAATGTCAATAGGGTAAGCTGGATTCACTTAACAACCACATAGTTCAATTATCATCTGCAGTGATTCACCTAACAACCATGGCAAAAATAAAGGTCATAAAATTGGCTGCAACTCTCTTAATAACTGCCTTGCTTAGCAGAGGAAAGTATGTTCCTAATTGCAATCATTAAATCAAGGACTACTACTGTTAGGATATTCAGCCTTATATTGGGTTGACAATATATATGAGCCTATGTTCTTAAGGAGTTATGTAACTTTAAGAAATGTCTTAAATTCTGATTGGCTGATTGGTACAGCTCTACCATAAAGCAAGCTCAGAATCACAGCTCATTCCCTTTTCGATTCCCTGTGCTGAGGAGCTGTGACTGAAGAAGAAGAAGGAGGAGGATTTGTTTTGCATCATCTGGATGGGAAGTAACGGACTCAGGCTCAACCCGACCAAGACCGAGTGGCTGTGGTTTCCGGCTGCCCGATTCAACCAGCTTTCTCCAACGCTGGCCATAGGGGGCGAACATCTTGCCCCTGTGGATGGGGCGCGCAATTTGGGTGTCCTCCTGGATACCCGGCTGTCTATGGAAGAGCAAGTGACAGCCATGGCCAGGAGGGCGTTTTACCAGGTTCGCCTGGTTCGCCAATTGCGCCCCCTATTGGATCGGGACGCCCTTCGCACAGTCACTCATGCCCTCATGACATCCCGACTGGACTATTGTAACTCTCTCTACATGGGGCTTCCCTTGAGGTGCACCCGGAGGCTTCAGTTAGTTCAGAATGCAGCCGCGCGAGCAATTATGGGGACCACTAGGTTCACCCACGTTACACCGCTCTTGCGCGAGCTGCACTGGCTGCCTGTTGTCTTCCAGGTGCGCTTCAAGGTGTTAGTTATCATCTTTAAAGCGCTCCATGGCTCGGGACCTAGCTATCTGCGGGATCGGTTTCTGCCCCATACATCCTCACGGCCTATTCGCTCCCACAGAGAGGGACTTCTCCGGGTGCCATCCGCTAGACTTTGTCAGCGGGCGACGCCCAGGGGAAGGGCTCTCTCTGTGGCGGGCCCGGCCCTCTGGAACGACCTTCCCCCCGATATCAGAACGACCACGGACCTCCGCTCCTTCCGTATGAAACTGAAGACCCATCTTTTTCGACTGGCCGGCCTTGGATAGTCTCTCTGTCTATAGATTTCAAATGTATTTTTAAATGGGATTTTAGTCAATAATTTTAGCACGGGATAAATTGTTTAATTGTGTTTTAAGTTATGTACTTTTGTATTTATTGTTCTTATTGTTTTATTTTTTCCCTGTGCACCGCCCCGGGTCCCTGTGGGGAGAGGGAGCGGTTAATAAATTCAATTATTATTATTATTACTGTAAGATAAACTCTGTTGGGTGAAGGATTGTTTTGGAAGTTAGAATCACTGATCGGAAGAAGCATTTTAGTTGCTGCAAAGTAAAGACTATTTATTTTCTTACTATCAGAATTTGTGGAGTTTGTTTGTGGTTTCAGCAACGTATCTCTTTACTGTCAGGTGAATTACACTATTCCGCATTTATTTGCTAACACTGGTTAAGGGACCAGAGTTGTAACTCTGGTTCTGAACCCAGAGTTGCTAGCAACTACTGTATTTCTTCTCCCCATTAAAATATGATTTATAATAGCCATTACAGGTGGCTCACATAGTCTTTTTTGATAATTTCTAAAGTAAGAATGCATGTAGGTTCTTATTAAAAATAAAGAAAAGAGGACACTGGATTTATAGTGTTCAAGGAACATAATTAAGCCAGACTGTTAAGTCCAGAAGAAATCCAATAGAAAGAATGATATGTTTTTATAGCAACCAAACTTTTCTTATTGTCTTAACTTTCACTTTAGTATAGAAGATTTTCAGCCATTTATTTTGTTCATGTTTTAGAGCATTGAGAATGACTCAGAAAGCTTCAGCACAGGATAAAAAGCTTCTTTTAAAAAAATTCTAAATGACTCAGCCTTTGCCCTTGGTTTGGCAGCTTCTGTAAACTGGAATGAACATTACATAACATTAAATATTGATTATTGTTACATAAAATTATTACAGTGGTTTTACCTTTTCATGTCATATGTGCTCAGAATATTATTTTAATCTGATATGTTTCTAGAACTTTTTTGTACAGTTGGTTTTATGTCTTGTTCCTGTCAATATATTGGTAAGTTAAATATTTCTAAATATTTTTAAAAATGAAAGCATATTTAAGTATTTGCAATATTTCTGAAACGGGACAATTAGTTAATGACACTATGGAAAATAATTTTGTTCTAGCTCTGTATCATCTGTAGGAGTATGAATAGAAAATTCTGTTGTAGAACATAGAATAATAGACTTAGAAGGGACTTCAGAGGTCTTCTAGTCTGTCCCCCTACTTGAGCAAGAGACCCTATATCATTTCAGATAAATGGATATCCAATGTCTTTTTGAAACTGCTGAAGGCAAGCTATTCCACTGGTTAATTGCTCTCACCATTAGTTCTAGGTTGATTCTATCCTTGGTTAGTTTCCAACTATTGTTTCTTGTCTTGCCTTATGGTGCTTTGTAAAATAGTTCAAACCCCCCTCATCTTTGTAGGAACCCCTCAAATTTTGGAACAGTGCTACTATGTCCCTCCTGGTCCTTCTTTTCATTAAACTAGACATACCCAGTTCCTGTAACTGTTCTTCGTATGTTTTAGCATCCATTCCCCTAACCATTTTTGTTGCTCTTCTCTGCACTCTTTCCAGAGTCTCAACATCTTTTAGTATTGTGATGACCAGAACTGGATGCAGTATTCCAAGTGTGGTCTTACTAAGGCTTTGTAAATTGGTACTAGACCTTCACGTCATCTCTATTCTATCCCTCTATGAATGCAACCTAGGATTGTGCTGGCTTTTTTGGCGGCGGCTACACAAGCTCATATTTAAGTGATTGTCCACTAGGACTCCAAGTTGATACAGAATTACAATTCATTTAAAATTAGTTATTCTAGATCAGGGGTCCCCAACCTTTGCAACTTTAAGTCTAAAGGACTTCAGCTCCCAGAATTCTCCAGCAAGCTTTGCTGGCTGGAGAAGTCTGGGAGCTGAAGTCCTTCAGACTTAAAGTTGCAAAGGTTGGGGACCCCTGTTCTAGATCACTACAACTAGATGAAGTGAGCCAGACTTTTTTTGTTTGTTTGTTTTAAAATTTTGTTCTTGATTTTGAGTATAAACATAAAGTTGTGATTCATAAAACTATTTATTAAAGATTGTTTAATTCAGGGTTTATCAAACTTGGCAACTTTAAGATACGTAGACTTCAAATCCAAGAATTCCCCAGCCTGCAAGTGGGGAAAGAATTCTGGTTGGTGAAGTCTACACTACATATTGCCAAGTTTGAAAAACACTGTTTAACTTCTAAGTACTAAGCTATCATTCTGGAATTAGCCTATATACTGTATACCTGGAAATATAGCACTATGTGTACTGTATTGCCTACAACAAAGCTACCATAAAGCAGCAGTCCCTAATCTTTCTGGCACGAGGGACCAATTTTTTGGAAGACAATTTTTCCAAAAATCGATACCAGTCCACAGCCTAGAGGTTGGGAACTCCTGCCTTCAAACACAACATGATAGTACAAGTAGTGTTTTAAAACCGAAATCAAGAGGTAGGAGGGAAGAAATGCCAAAGCCAGATTTCTACAAAGGACATGTATGCAAAATATTCTGAGATCAAAATGTCCAAAGGTCAGAAGGTTCTATTTTGATCTCCCTAGATAGCAATGTTCTGCTACTAGATATGACTGGACGTGTCACATAATCATCCTGTTTTAAGATTGGATCGCTTTCACAAAAGTCCGAAGGGCTGGAACAAACTGTTTCTGGGATAGAACATCTTGAGCTCAAAACATGGTACACATCTCTGTTGGAAAACCTTTTATGCCTTTGGGGTTCGTCAATAAAATGTATTATCTGTGTCTCTATTATTTGAGAATACATATTCCACAAGTTGAAGCAGTCTCTAGTTTTATCCCTTATAATCCCAGCCATTGGACTTTCAGGTAAGCACAGTAAAAAGAAAAGACAAATGGACACATTGCATCAACAACATGTAAAACATCCATAACAATAAAAGAAGTGACACAGACTACGGGCTACCACAACAGAGATGTGTGTTGCATAGTGTGGAGTTCTCAATCCTGCTCCTCCAAGAGGCAGCAGTACCCTTGAGCAGAGTGAAGCAGTCATCTAAGTCAGTTGTTGATTATTTTTATTAGCCCTGAAAGAGAGAAATTGGGAAATCATTCATTGATTATTATTGAATTTTTACTTCCTTGGAGACAACATGATTATAGAATTAGATGTCAAAATAACACAATTGTGCTGGGTTATTATACATCAGGAGAAGTGCTGTTCTTCTCTCCTAGTTTAGCTCCAGAATCCAAAGGAAGGTCAATCTGAAGCAACTGCCATATTGAAATGGCAAAGTCATAACTTGTTGTTCAGGGAAAAGAAAGACTTAGATGGGTTGTTGTTGGGTATATGTTGCCTGGAAATTGCACTGTGTATAATTAATGTAATTAAAATTAAATGCCAGAATGCCTGAAAAGGAAGTGGCATAGTATGTATTTTAAACCAGTCGCTCTCTATTAGCTCAATCCACCGCATAGGAAAATAGGAAGTGGGAGCATTAGTTACATGAGATTGAATAAAAATGAGACAGAAATCAGTCAATCAATCAGACAAACAAACCAATGGCAGATAAGTCAGTGTTTATGAACTGGCCCTAACTTTGTGGTCAAAACATGACTTACTTAAAGCAACCAAATCCCTTTGAAGATAATTTTATTTGCACACATACAAGCTATTATACAATATATACTTGACTTTGATACTTTGCTGAATTGCCAGGAGCAGAGCAGAACCAGGACTTTTGACCCATTACATTGCAGGGTGAAACAAAACAACAAAAACAAAGGCAAAACAAACGCACTCCCAGTTAAACTTACATTGCGATGTTGGAATATTGTAGATAAACCTTTCATTAGGTCAGTGTCCTAGCCATGCTGTCATTGAGGTATGATGAATAGAAACACATTGATTTATTAGACCACTGACTGAGTCTTCTCCCTGTAGCCATTCAGGGTCAATTTAGCTTGCTTTGAATGTTTAAGTACGATTCTACTTTCAATAGGCTCAATGCTGCAAAATTCAGATTTTTTTTAAAAAAAGAAACTAATTATGCAATTCAAATTCAAGAAAAGATGCCCCTTAATAAGCCATATTGCCCAAGATTTATTGGGATGATCATTGGAAAAAATAAGTCACTTAATGAATGTGCACCTTGGGTCTTCTCCTTTTTTTCTGATTGTCACCATTCATAAATGGCATTGTGGAACAACTGATTAAAACCAACAATTCCATCCAGAATGTATCTTGCTGTATATTACTCATTTTACAAAACAACAAATTGGCTCCGTCTCACAAAGATAATGACTATCTTTGTAAGATTTAGTAAGCCTTAATTCATCCTGGTCTTTAAAATTTCTCATATTAGTTAATTCTACATTTGATTTATTGCCCAGTAGTTTACCATGTTTAATGCTTTGCTCTTATTAATTAAGCTGCAACTCTTTTTGATCACTATGTTATTAATCCTTGGAGAATATGATTATTTGTTGATATGTCATTGATATTTTAGAAACAGCTTTTTTTCAGTATAAATTGATAGCTCTTCATTAAAGACTGACTTCCTTCCTTCCTTCCTTCCTTCCTTCCTTCCTTCCTTCTTTTCTTCCTCTCACAATGTTGAATTGTCAGTTTCTTGAAATTTTTCACATCCTAAAATTATTGTTCTTTTATTTGAAATATCAGCTCATTTCCATGAGTTCATAAAAGCTAGCTGAATGAGACAAGGTTTTTGATATTCTAAATATCATCCTACAATACTATATATTGCTAGTTGTGAGCTAGGAAGGTGAATCTCAAATACTGTATCATCCTACGTAAGACCAAGCATGCCTGTTAGGATATTCAGCCTTATATTGGGTTGACAATATATATGAGCCTATGTTTTTAAAGAGTCCATGTAGCTTTAAGAACTATGTGTTGAATTCTGATAGGCTGTGATTCTCAGCTCTACCATAAAGGAAGCTCAGGAACACAGTCCATTCCCTTTTCAACTCCCTTTTATTCCTGTGCTGAGGAGCTGAAGCTGTGAAGACTGAAGAAGTATTTGTTTTTGCATCACTGTAAGATAACTCTGTGTTTGGTGAAGGACTGTTATTGTTTTGAGAAGTTAGAATCTCTGGTCGGAAGAAGTATTTTAGTTGCTACAAAGTAAAGACTATTTATTTTCTTACTATCACTGTTTTAGAGTTTGTTTGTGGTTAAAGCAACGTATCTCTTTACTCTCCGGTGTATTACACTATTCCGCATTTATTTCTAAACACTGGTTACGGGACCAGAGTTGTAACACTGGTTCTGAACCCAGAGTTGCTAACAATGCCATAAAGAGACAAAGGCGGCAACTCTTCTTAGAATCCCATCCAGTTATGACAACAAGCAGATGCTCAAGAATAGTCTCATTTGTAACTCGCAGTAATCTTCACTCTGGCTTCTTCAAGCACAAATTTCCTAGAAAATGTCCAGCTAATGGTTGCTGTTGTTTCCTTTTTCCAGAAAAAAAGTCTGATGTCTAAATTATTTACCGCACACTTTTTACTGCAATTGAATTTATGGGGCAGGGTTGGGGAGGGAGGCAATTTGAACTCCTTAGTTTATAACCCAATGGTTATAAAAAAAATAAAGCAGTATATTTGACTGTAAAGTTATATTCATTTTTGAAGAGTCAATCAATTCTTATCCTTTTGCCATGGCGTCTGCTCTAGTATTTTTGTTTTCTTAGCGACAAACAAATGCATAATTATATGAATACATGACTGAAAGGTAATAAAACCAAGTCCTACCTCCCTATGCCCCCCACCCCACCCATATCTTGTAACCCAGATGGAATTCTTTGAGGAAAAAATCCGGCAACTGAAGTAGATGAAAGATAGATGATAGCTACATGATAGATTAGAGAGATAGATAGGTAGATAGATAGATAGAGAGAGAGAGAGAGAGAGAGAGAGAGAGAGAGAGAGAGAGAGAGAGAGCGAGAGAGATAGGCAGACAAACAGACAGACAGACAGACAGATAGACAGATGATGATGAGAGATGAGATTGATAGATGATATAGATAGATGATTGATAGAAGATGGATGGATGGATGGGAGATGAGAGATGAGATTGATAGATGATAGACAAATAGATGATTGATAGAAGATAGATAGATAGATAGATAGATAGATAGATGGATGGATGGATGGATGGATGGATGGATGGATGGATGGATGGATGGATGGATGGATAGATAGATAGATAGATAGATAGATAGATAGATAGATAGATAGATAGATAGATAGATAGATAGATAGATAGATAGATATAGGATACTGTGTAATGTGTGTATGTTTAGAGACATTCTGATCATGGACTAGGTTCACAGGCAGACTATAAATCAGAGCAACCACAGAGCTGTTAAAAGAAGTCTTATAGAAATTCACATTTCTCTATGTCTGGGCCAGAAATCACTTCACACCTAGACAAGAATAGAAGTAGCCAAGACTTGGCATTGAGTCTACAGACAGAATTGGAGCATGGTGTTTCATTTCACATGTTTGGCTTCACACTGTAGTAATAGGCTGAACTGCCAACATTTCCCCATGTATGGTGTGCAACATAATTTTGCGTTGGAGAAGAATTCTGGCAGGCAAAATCAGTGGGAAAATACATGTCATTATATCTGAAATCTTTCCCTAAATTTGTACCATACCACGCTAAAGTAAAAATATGTGTTTAGTGAAAACTGTAGGCAATTTGCTTACACCTTCAGGTGTCTGTCTGATGCCAGAAGCTAAACAACTGAGTAATAAAACATGGAGAAAGCACATGAAATAAATATTGTACATAACTGATGAGGCTAAATTAGGAAGGCAGTTGCAGGTTTTCTGTTCATATTTTAAGAACAAGAGAATGTGACATTAAAGTCAAGAGCAGGATAAAAACAGCTGCAATGTTAATGTCCATAACTTTTTAGAATTCTGGTACATTTGTTCATTCCTTTTTAATGCTTAAAAGTCTGTTTTGTTTTGGTTTTTTTTAAACCATGCCTACAAGTTACTCCTTGCTTGTTTTGCACACTTTTGTATTTTGACTTTGTGGCCTTCCTCCCTCCTCTAAGAAACCAGCGGCAGTGCAAAGCCTGCCTGGTGACACAGTGACCCAAAAAAAAAAAAAATCAATTTGTAATCTGATTTGAGGTTTTTGATTTCCTCTGACGAGTCTACATTTCATTAAAAGCAACCTTATTCAAACATAAAAGAAATCCTTGAAGGGTAAAACAGGGAATTGTCTCAAAGAATCCCAACTCTTTTGTGCTATTTATTCATTGCCTTAATTGTGAGATACAACAAGTGGTGTTGGTTGGCAGCCGCACCGTTATCAAACCAGGGATCAGGCAGAGGGAGGGAGCGAATGCACAGGGGCTCACATTCAAAAATCATTCTTTGGCATATCGACACTTTAGCTATCAACAAGCCTGATTATCTGCTCAGAGTTAGATCACAGCTTGCTGGTGACATAATAAGCTACAAATCACGGTGGTGCTTTCTTTCTGCATTCACTTAATTGTATGTATTCTCTAGGAAAAAAAATGATCATTGGGGCCTCTTGTCTTGATGAGAAATTGACATTTTGTGACTGATTATTTGGGAGCACTATGTGAGTTAGATAAGACTTATAGTTGTTTTAAAGGAGACCAGCCATTCTTCCAGAGGCCTCTTTATTGCTCTACTTGACCCATTTGATGAGTATGGATTTCATGAGGTCTTTCTCAGCATGTGAACTATAAAAGGTTTGGAATGACACCACCCCTTATAGACAAAAGATAACCTTGCCCTTTGAATATATTGATTCTTTATTAACTAGGCTGTTTAATGCAATGAAATGAGGCATTAGATTGAAGTCCATTTCAAGTACTCTGAATAATCTTTAAAAGCTTGGAAGACTTTAAAAGGCTGCTTGACAGTAATTGGCGTATATTTTTAGGGTCTCCATTTCTTAGTTTTGATTAGAAATATAAAGAGGAAAAATTTTTAAAAGTCTGTGTAAATTGACTTAACACATAAAAAAAAACCTAACCGGAATATCATTATGTAACACTTAGGGACAATTCACTCATCTTTATGTTACTGATAGGCAGTGTGTAGTAGATGTTCTGTCATTTAAGAGTATGTATCAGTGGTGGGTTATGGCCAGTATGCCCCTGTATAGGCATACCGGGGCCAGATGGGAGCACCAGGTACTGTTCCAGAATGATGCCTCAGAGGGCCGGACCGCCCACCTGCCATCCTTACAAGTATTTGACCCAACTGGGATATTTGCACACATGCATGGAGCGTATGGCGCCTGTGCGATGCTCCGTTGAGCAGCTGGAGCATCGCGGGCGGTGGGTGTACATGTGCACGCAGCGCGCATGCACCTGGTGGACGCCAGGTCCCGTCACAGCTTACCGGTTGTGATGGGATCTGGAACTCAGCACTGATATGTAAATTTTATGATTTAATTTACTTTCAATATTTTCTATGCCATGATTATAAATTATAATCACTCAGTCATTAGATCAACTTGTTCAACTCTGGAGGTATGACCAGACGCCAATATCTCAATACTTACATGCCATACAGTGCATTATCACTGCAGTGATTATGTCCTTAAATAAGCAGAATGCCTTTGGTGAAGTTGGAAAAGCAGAACCATTGAAATCAACAATTAATCATGGCTACCTCAGGTTTCATTGGTTTTATAGTCTTAATATAAGATAGGGGTGAGCAAACAATTTTAATAAGAGCACACTGGCGAAACTGGGACTATTGTGAAGGGCCAAAACAATAAAGACCCCCACCACTACTATACCCATCCCTCCACCAGATGTGGCCTGTGGGCTATAGAATGCCCGGGTCTGCTCTAAGATCAACCAAATATAAATTCAATGCTTTGTCTTCTAACTTAGCATCTTTACAAATGTTTTTGCAGCTTGAAGTACTGATACATAAAGGAAAATGTCATTGTCTAATGACATTTTATGTTTTTGCAGGCCAAAAAGAAAACTGGAGATTATGAGATTTGTATATAGGTAGTTATCCTGCCAGTTTGGCATATCAGGGAACTCCAACAGTGACCTGCCTTATTCTGGGGAAGAAGGAAAAGCAGGGAAATACAGTGAATACAGTTTAGATCAGAGGTTCCCAAACTTGGGAACTTTAAGACTTGTGGACTTCAACTCCCAGAATTCTCCAGCCAGCTCTGCTGGCTGGAGAATTCTGGGAGTTGAAGTCCACAAGTCTTAAAGTTCCCAAGTTTGGGAACCTCTGGTTTAGATAATATGCTTAAAGTGGAGCTAATATCCCTCATTTCCCATTTAATTCAGTAAATGAAGACTTTTCAAGACTTAGTTATGACTACAGTTGGATACCTGACTCAGATGTGGCCAATGCCTTTGATGTAAAAATGGATCACATGAGTTTTCATGAATAGACTCCCATTTCCAAGTTGCATGCACCAACAGTTTATTTGCAGCAGAAACTGCCCCTGTAGATGACACTCATATGTGTGAAAGCAGCCTGCTGCAAATATTTACACCAACGTTACATAAAGAATCTGTGTAGTAAGGCACCAAAATGACTTGAGAGAAAAGTGGACTCACGGGTGCTTAGATATGCATCTCATTCTGACCATGACTTGAAAACATAGAGATTAAATAAATCCCTGCATTGTGGGACAAACTGTGCATTGACATCGTGATAGAAGTGAGGTACAGTACATAATTTTCCTAATGATGTCATAATACATCTGATATTCTGTGTTTCACTATATGGATGCCCATGAATGAAATATAAGCAAACACAAAAGAGACATTCTGGAAAATAAGATGATTATATTCTGAAGTAGGCTGATGTACAAAATGGAGAACAATGCTATACTATTCTATTAATTAGAAATGCAATTTAATTCATTGGCCCAAAACATTCCATAATAAATCACTTGGAAGACCATTCAGCCAATCAACCAGCCTCTATCATCTATATCTAGCTATCATCTACATCTATTATCTATCTGTCTATATCTATATATCATCATCACCTATATCTGTCTGGTTTTGTGTATCATCTATCTATTATGATTTATCATGATCTATATCAATCTATTATCTATCTATTATCTATTTATATTTATTTATCTATCATCATCTATATCTCTGTGTATCATCTATTTCTTTCCATATCTATCTATCTATCTATCTATCTATCTATCTATCTATCTATCTATCTATCTATCTATCTATCTATCTATCTATCTATCTATCTATCTATCTATCTATCTATTTCTTTCTATATCTATCTATCTATCTATCTATCTATCTATCTATCTATCTATCTATCTATCTATCTATCTATCTATCTATCTATCTATTTATCTACCTACCTACCTACCTACCTACCTACCTACCTACCTACCTACCTACCTACCCACCCACCCACCCACCACCCACCCTATTAAAGCAATACAATACAATACAATACAATACAATAGCAGAGTTGGAAGGGACCTTGTAGGTCTTCTAGTCCAACCCCCTGCATGGGCAGGAACCTTATACCATTTCAGACAAATGGCTGTCTAACATCTTTTTAAAGACTTCCAGGGTTGGGGCATTCACAACTGCTGGAGGCAAGCTGTTCCAGAGGTTAATTGTTCTTACTGTTAGGAAATTTCTCCTTAGTTCTAAGTTGCTTCTCTCCTTGGTTAGTTTCCACCCATTGCTCCTTGTCATTTTGGGAATATATAGAGAATGAAAAAATGCATTAATTTTTAGTATGGCATAGCATCCATGAAGAGTGACTTATTGTCTAGGATTATCAAATTTGGACTTTTAAAATTTCTGACCACTAGATGGCAAAATTTAGGTAACTCTTTGCTGCTAGCTGATGGACAACTGAATTACTACAACCCTGGTTTTATAATCCTATTATTGACATAGGTATAGATAAGTAAAAGGAGGGAGAGCTTTAAAAATGTTGCAGAGTCTCCAAAATGGGGTTAATGAACCATTTGGGAGTTCAGTTTAACCCACAACAGACCCAGTCACATACAAGAGTAAATTAACCCTAAATAGTTGTGTTGTGGGTATTATTAAACCTAGACAATTAACCTATTTGGGCAAAAGAGAGAGAGAAAATAGCATCTGCAGAATCAAGTGCCTCTTAAAGATATGTTCTTCCAGTGCTTGAATGCACATCCCAAATTATTCAGCTGACATGGCTAAGCCATGCCCCCTTCTGCCTGTGTTGCTGGGGGAGCAGGGTGTGTGTGCGCGCGCACACGTGTGTGTGCACACGTGCACCAGTATGTGAATCTATGGTGTAAGTGAAGTTCCGCCAGGAGAATCGTGTTGCATGGGATCCCATGCCCTTCTTGAAGAAAATAAGGAGGACTTCCTAAAAAAGAAAAACCTTGCATTTCCCTTTTAGCATGACCATGTGCTTCCAGAACTACTGGTAATGGGATGTGATCAAGTTACCATTTTGCTCTGCTGCTTAGGTGTGTAACATCTTATTTGCTTGCTTGTTTCTAGCCTGCCTTTCATTCTGAAGAACATGCCCAGCAGTCCCACTGCCTCTTTCTGGTCACTGCAACATCCACCCTTAAGATACGTTGGGTTGAGAAAGAGAGAAAGAGAGAGACTAGCCCTAGATCACTTGACCCTGAGTGTTTGCAGTCACTGTCCAACTCCTTAACCATTGTACACACTGTTACTCATGGAAGCTAGATTTACTTATTAAGTTAGTATTAGATTTAATCCCAGTTTTGCTTTGAAGAACTCAAGGTACATTAAGCTCCTGACTTCTATTTTCCTTACGATAATCATTCCGTGAAGTGGGTTGGGCTAAACACACAGGAATAGAAAAAACATTTGATATTTTAATTCCTATTTCTAGATTTAGAAATAAATAAACCCTCTCCAGGCAATGTAAGAAGCTCTAATGAACCTAGGTGCCGACTGTAAGCCCCATCACATGTGTTATAAAATCATTGTGCAAATGTCTTGCATTTTGTTAAGTTGTTTCAGCAGCGATATCAGGACAAGCATGACATCTCTCACCGCCCCATCTTCCACAGATGCTCATTTAATAAATATATTTTTTTCCTTTTGGCGCTTATGCTCAAATATATCAAGATGCTGTTAAAAACAAACTCTGTAATGGGTACCTTCCAAAATAGTCTGAGAAACAGAGAGAACAAAATGTAAGAAAGTACAAGAGCCAACATACCTGCTCTATAGCCAATTCCTTACTCTGAAAGTATCTCAGCCCACTAAGTTGAAATTTCTCCAAATTTTGGAGCATGTACACCCAAAATAGAGTCATATTCTCTCATTATTGAACATGGGAAAAATATAAATAGTTAGATCCCTTTCTTTGTTAATCAAAATGGGTTGATTTCTGCAGGAAAGCTAAAATATTAAATGTTGGGTACGATAAGTAAAATAGTATACAAATCAATGCAAGAATTTTTGTATGACATGTTTTCAAAATCTGATTTTTAAAGTGAGGATAAGTAGTTTGTTTTTCCCCTGAACAAACCAGGTTTTATTGAAAAGATGGGTGCTTAAAACTAAAAGTATGCCAAATTTCATTGAAATTATTGAAGAGTTTTTCAAAACAATTTGCCCTTGAAGTGTTTCTAAAAGAATATCACTACTAGTTTATTTGGGGATATAATTAAACGTGCAGCAAAAATTAATCCTATTGTGAGGTAGAGTATGTGAAGCTCAGTATGGCTTGAAAAAGGATGGAGACGTTCTCTCCATCCACTCTCCCATGACATTCTGATTGAACAATAGATAGTTCTATGACTGCAAGAATTAATCTGATTTGAGGACATATCTGCCAGTCATTGCATGCAATATTGCACTTCCTACTCTCTTACTTTCCACCAAGCCATTTTATAGGAGCAGGAGAGAGAGAGAAAAGGTGGCTCTTTGGGAATAAATTTAATTTGGGAACAAAAGAAATGTAAGCTATCTTTTCCATCAGACTACCTCGAAACCTTTCTGGGTTTTGCATTCACGCCAATCAGCTCTAGCGCTCTCTCTCTCTCTCTCTCTTTAAAGTTGTCTGTCAACAGCTGAAAATTGCAGTCTCTGGTCTATTGGTTGCAACAACATGGGAAAATCAGAGATATATTAAGAGCATCTGCTGGGTCAGAAGAGACCTATTTATTCCAGCATTATAATTCCTATAAGGCAGAAACCTCCTCCTGTTTCTACAGAAAGTGACATTAAGAGGGATCCTATCTCTTATTCTGGAGAACAGCCATTGTGAGTAGAGGCATTGATAGCTTTATCCTCCAGCATTTTAATTGTTCAAGGGAATTCTACCAGATCCTACGTAGTACGTATACCAGTGCTTCTCAAATAGTGGGGCGGGCCCCCCCAGGGGGGCGCGAGGCTCCGTAAAGGGGGGCGCGTTTGACCTCGGCAAACACTGTCATAACAAGCCAAGCTCCGTGTTTATGTCTCTGTATCCAGTCAGATGCTGACAAGGACCTTCTCCTGTGAAACATAACGCTGCCCCAATTAATCAAACTTGCTAAAGAAATCGGGCTACCGCTGCTGACATTTGCATCGATAGTGAGCATTAAGCCAGTACATGTGACTGCGCATGCTCCTCCCTTTCGAGGAGAACAGACCCGATTGGATAGACATGATGCTCTATCCTGATTAGCCAAACCCGCCCGTGTGACTTTTAGACCCGGATGATACTATTTACAGTCGCGCGGGGGGCGCGAAATGTTTTCTTCTTCCTAGGGGGGGCATGACAGAAAATAATTGAGAAGCACTGACGTATACAGAGCTTAAGCAAACCACACAATTGATCCAGGAAGTTTGAACCCTTTCTCTAGTCTGACTTTACAGTTGCTTTCAAGGGTCTCAGCCGGGCATCTTTCCCATCATTTTTTACCTAAAGTTCTTTCAAAGACGTTACTGGTTGACTCAACTAGAGATGCTACTGAATTAGCAGTTCTATCCAAATTCTAAAGAAGTAGCCTCTTTGCGGCTTCAGGTAGGATTTCTCAAATTTGCATTTGCAAAATGTCTTCCTGCGCATTCTCCCAATGGCTTCTGCTTGCAATTCATGACTTGGAAATATTTTGTTTCTTTTTTTCCCTTCGATGTATATAGGCACAAGCTTGTGTGTGTTTTAAAATGTTATTGAAGTTGTTTTAATATTAGTTGCTATTTTAATTCAATTTATTGTAAGTCACATGGGGCTCTCAGAATGCAGTCATAAATATTATAATTATTGCCAAGATATTGCAGATCTTATTGTAAATGGATTTATATACCTTAGGCAATATATTAGTGAATATCCTTCCCCTATTTATTTTAATAGCAGAATTTTAGTCTTTATTTCAAATATACCCTTGTGAATTTCACAGAACCTGATGGAATGTCCAATAAGAGAAATGGAAGTAATCTCATAGATGTATTGGATAAGATCATTTTGTTATGATAAACTCTGCATCACAGACCACTAACTGATCTGTAAGTATTCCTATATAAAACTACTCACTTTTTCAAACTTCCTTACTACAAGGTATAAATAAATGGTAGTTGTGTTTGGAATGGCAGGTCCAAAGAGGTATATAGTGTGTATGTGTGTGTGTATAACAAAGGGATTAAAGGGTCATAAAAAGAATGTATGTATGTATGTATGTGTATTCTTTTTATGACCCTTTAATCCCTTTGTTTCCAGTGGAGTCAGGACAACTGAGTGGAGCAGAGCATTTACTGGCTGGATGCCCTTTCTGATGCTTATGCCAAGTTCACAGCAGATATTTCCTCCTTGCGCCTCGATAGAGAAACATCTGCTGCTGCCTAGGATTGAACTCTCAACCTTCTGAGTGGGAGGGAAGCATTTTCACCTCTACACCATTGCACCATATTCTTTGTTTAGTTCAGCATAAATCCTAATTTTAAAAAAAAGATTTTAAAAACAGTGAAAAGGGGGGCATAACTTCATTAACCTCAGTGTAGGCATGGCCTAGTTTTGTAATCTATACTGCCAAAAAAGAAAAAAATATTTTGCCTTTTATGGCTTCCTATGAATTAGATCTAAAAATTGTAGGTTTTTTTTGTTCAGCATAGTGTTGATATATCTGGAAGCAACTTGGTATTTTATCAAGAGCTACTGCATTTTTTGGAGCATAAGACACACCAGAGTATAAGACGTACCAAGATTTTGAAGAGGCAAATTTTAAAAAACGTTTTTACACTCTGCAGACCTCCCAAAAATGGCCCGTTTGTCGCTAAATAACCTTTAGGAGGCTTATTGAGTGCTCCTGGGGGCTGGGACAAAATTGAGCAAAAATGGTCCATTTTTTTTACTCTGAAAGCCTCCTAAAGGCTCTGCATGACCATTTTGGTGAAGGGGGTGGGGTTTCGAAGGGCAAAAAAGACTGTATTTAGTGTATAAGACACACCCAGATTTTCAGCATCATTTTTTGAGGGAAAAAGGTGCATCTTATACTTTGAAAAATATGGTATTTGATATATTTCTCTTTCCAGCACATGCTCTCCATGATGTTCACATTAGAAACAGCCAGCATCATCAGAATATCAGGTGCTTCTTCATAAGTTGTTCTATCAAGATTATCAATCATATTTAATTTGTCTGACCTTCCTTTTTCATAGGGCAAGAAATTGACACATTCATATTTGTTAATGAATGAAAGCAACATTAAGCCATATAAATCATCATTGGGCAAACTAGTTATCACAAGGAATATTAAAAGCAGTTTTCAGATTATCTGATATCAACTGAATCAAAACACTTTTCAGTGGAAGAATTCAGAGAAAGTACATCAGCAATATATTCAGTGATTCAAATCAATGAGTAAGCAAGTCTTTGGTTATACCCTGGGAGTATCCTCTTTAAAACATGAAAATGATTTTAACAATTCCAACTGTTTCTTGCTTCTGTGTTCTTACATTTTAATAATTAAACCTGAAAAATTAGTAGAAATGAAATTCACAGACAAGAAATACTTTAATTAAATATTGTGTAAAATGAACATTTTTATACAGTTAAATATCTGAAAAATGTACAGATAAAACAATCTTATTGTAGGGTCTTTAACAGTAAAATCTATCATTTAGTGAAGTTTCCCACTTGGAGATGAGGAAATATGAGTGAATTGACTAATTAATCTAAAACACAAAACAGATTGTATTTATGAAGAAATGTTCTGATCATGTATGCCTGACCTTTCTTATTTAAGATCAAAATCATACTTATATAAAGTTAAACTGAGGCAATTCACTTTCGGTTTGACTTTTCGGCTTTTCCACTTAGCTAAGCCTTATCGACTCTCACAGGAAAAATGTCTGGCATGTTTTGTAATTTGTGATATATTTGTATCAATTTTAAAACCTCTTATAAACATTTCCTGAAAATGTGCACTTTTGTATTAAAAAAATGGTCCCTTCTTTTTGCTGAGAAATTTAATTCTGCTGCAGAGTGCAAAAGTGATTTTGCAGTGCTGCATCTGAAAATATTTAGTGCAAGAAAGAACGCTGGGGAGAGGAAACAATTATGTCAGGATTGGCACTAACAGGCACAATATATTAAAGGAATCGTTCCAGTTTATAAATTACAGTCCTTACTGTAAGTGTCTCTACAAAACAAAAATCTGAAAATAAAAAAAGGTTATAAAATCAGGTGTGATCCCAAATGCATAAAAAGTCTTTCTTTGTTA
This sequence comes from Rhabdophis nuchalis, assembly GCA_039707465.1. Classification (NCBI taxonomy): domain Eukaryota; kingdom Metazoa; phylum Chordata; class Lepidosauria; order Squamata; family Natricidae; genus Rhabdophis; species Rhabdophis nuchalis. The sequence goes on from CM077645.1 coordinate 73,140,000, forward strand.
AACAGTGCTAAGTTACAGATAATGCAGAGTGCAGCAAACAGGTACAAAAAGAGATCACATCATAGCCATTGACCAAGAGTACAGTTTACCAAGGTCAGCTATGATATTACAATTAGCCATTTTTAGGGGGTTGGGGCCTCATCAAAGTGAAAAGAGGGCAGGTAACTATAGTCACAGAGAGAGAAAAATGCACCCCACATTTGTGCTTTTATACACCGTAAATTATCCAAATGAAGTAGTGATGCACTTGTTCTAAGCCCATGGTTAACAGCACATAAGTTGTTCAAAGACGTCTAATTTTAAGGCATCCAAGGAAGTTTATGTGGCCAACGCTGTAATTAAAACGTCAGAAGTGAATTTCGTTTATTTATTATTTTTTAATTTAGGCTTCTGATTTTCGTTTCCCCCCCCCCCCTTCCCCCAGTAAACACAGTTCAGCTATGTGGCAAAGTCATGGGTGGCAACTTTTAAAAAGAAATCAGAAATCAGAGAAAATGGAGAAAGAAAGAAAGAAAAACTAAAATCGAAACACAACATAGAAGAGCCTTCCGTTTTCTGTGGCCGCATTACATGCATGTTTTCTACTAGTATTCATTAGAGCCATGTGGCACAATTTTGCTTTAACTATACAACAAACAACTTTATTTCAAAATTATTTGTTCAGATAACTTAAAAATAATATAAAAATAAACCATGTTTTCCTCAAAATAACAGAAGGATGGGAAGTCGAAACAAATAATAACTTTGCGAAATACAAAATGAAATGAATGAACACATTTTTTTTAAACAAAAACATATGAAGGCAGCGGTTCTTGGCTTAATGCTTTTCACAGCATCACAATACCAGTCAAATGACAAAAAACATACATACAGGAAAAATGGTGAAAATATACAAAATTTGAAAGATAAATACAATATTTATAATCAATATGTTACAAAATAAATTCCCTTGGTGATTGCAAGTGTTCGTGTGAAAGGAGGTTGTAATGTAGGGCTATTTTATTCCTTATCTTTAAAAGGAATAAAATTTGATCTTCTAAATATTTAAGTGGATCTGAAAAAAATTCAAGACAAGTGTATAAATATTTAGCTACAACTTTGGCAAAATCACAAAAGTCTACAATTTTATAACCACATACAAAACACATTAGGGAAGTAGGATCTAGAAGTCAAAAGGACAATTTTCTGGTACAAGAAACATAGACTTCACAGTAGCCTAAGAATGCAATAGTATACAGTGCTAGCAAAAGTTGAAAAAATGTTGCAGATCACACTTGCTTAACAGGAAGCTCTAGCAGTGGAAGTATATTTTTTTTAACCAACAGACAGTAGCATTTTCCTCTGTCAGTGTGCTTGTTGAAGGCAAGAGAATTCAATATCAAAGTTACAATTTCTAACTACAATAAGTTACAAAGTTCCATTTCATTAAGATGAAGTTAAGCAATGATCAACCCTCCCATCCTCCCATCTCCCAAAATTATCGGAAATCATATATTCATCCTTTTCCCGCCCCCCCAACCCCGGTTTTGATGGCTCATACCTCCTCCTTGGCCCCCTTTTTTCACCACAAAAAAATATTTCACATTATAGAGATACACAACCATTGTGAATCTAGTTATGAGTACAGAAAAATGTTTTGGAGGCATTTTTCATCAGTGTTTTCATGATAATCAAAATGGTGCATCCACAAAGTTTTTTCCCGACACATAGCAAGTACTAGACATAGCCAAGACGTAATCAGAAACTTTATACAAAATAGGTGTCGCTTTTTCCTTTTTCTTCAGGACCAAGAAATGTGAAAATATGAGAGAAGTTCAGTCAATAAAATGGAATTGTTCATGAAGAAGTTGATTGTTTGCATGTTGATTCTTAGTATTTTAAATAAACTTTTTTAAACAAAGTTTGTTTGTTTTTTTGTTTTTTGTAGCATTTCAATGTTTTGCTGATTGTATTGAAGATACTGGTTCCATCAGCATATCTTATATACTAAACATGTCCCTTAGAAAGCTCATCTTCTGAACTTGGTGCTACAGTAGCTAAACAAAAAAAAAATGAATTTACATTGGCGGAACTACAAGCCCAGACATAGCTGAAAAAAAGAGAGAGAGAAGGTACTATTAATTTACGTGCATTATGTATTGGAACTTGCAAAGAAAGAATAAACAAGCAAGCAAAACAGCTAACGCTGACCACACCTAATTCTTCATAGCACCAATGTCTGAAAATCATTAGGAAGCATTCACCAAATCCATTTCCTAAAACACTTGGATTAGGAACCAGATGCCTTTGATGAGAACTACAAAAAAATAAATACTGTTCACGCATCTTTTGTAGGCAGATTAAGGTTTATGGAAAAAAAAGGTTGTGCCCAATTAGGTATCGAAGAATTCCATAAATAGAACATATAACGGAAATGCCTTTGGAATTCATAATAGTGATAGATGCAGAAATGTAGCAGTGTGTCGGTCTTAGTGAACCAGGTACTGCGTGGAAAAGTGATCTGGATAAACAATTGAGAGATCCTTTTATCTGGCAAGACAGTAGCTATCAAACAGTTTGGGGGTGGGGGCGGGGCATCTGTTTTTGGTATAATAAGCTATCCAATAAGATAATCCTTTCCTTTATCCTCTTCTACATTTTATTTTTAGAATTTGATTTTATTAACAGCTTTTTTTGTAAAGATTTGGCTTTGACATGAAAAGAACTCTTGACTTGTGTGAAAGTGCGTGTGTGGGTGTGTATGCACAAAGTATCCTATCTCCCACATGTGTGATAGCTCTCTTAGCATTTTGCTAATGGCAAATGGTGGGCCAGACTCCCTGGAGAAAGCCTATGCTGACAGCTAAGAAACAACATGGTCATTTTTGGTAATGTCAGATAAGGCCAGCTCACTCACCAATCAAGAATCAGACACTTCTCAAGTTCCATAAATGAAAAAGTGAATGAAATATATATATATATTTTTCTCCAAGCATTCAGATTTAAATGGACAGCTTCGGTTTTGACATTCTGTTAATTAGCACTTTCTTCTAATTGTATGCTGACTTTAATAAGTCAGTGACTTTCTGAGATCAAAGTCTACTATCTTACATCTGCTTTGGAATCCATCAAAGCACTATAACAAGACATAAGTTGAAATCTCCTATTTGTTAGCTCATGTTAATTTTTGAAATGTGTAGAAGGAAGTCCCAGTGCTCCTCTCTCTCACACACAAAAAGCTCAGGGTCAAAATACCCACAGCGGTGCATGATCTCTGGCCCCAGGAACCGATACTACCTACTTTAAAGAAATAGTAGCCATTAATGCAATTACTGAAGCACTGTAGGAACATGCCAAAGCACTTAATAGGAGAGACAAGTTTGCAAATAGTCTCTTGTGTCTTATCCTAAGCACGGGACTGCAGGTTTAAATGCCAGCAAGGGCTAGGGCTTGCAATACCTGTGCTGAATGTCTCTAAATTGTAAATGCAATCAGGATGCACACCCTCCCTAATTCAGGATATTTATATAATTATATATTAGCTTTAAAGAAAAGGCTTGTTAAGCAAAAATATTTTAAAATTTGTCATTGTGTTCTAGTTATCTTCCTAGCAGTGTCATAATTTGGATGGTTTTAACCTAATAGTACTTAAATGTTATCATGACACTGTTTCTCATTAATTTTTGTACAAGAAATATTAATACATTTTTATTTAGTCATGTGAACTTCAATTTCCCAGTTCATTAATTTCAAAAAATATCAATTTATCTCAGATTTGCTGTTGCATTTTCGTTCCTGAAAGCTTGTTGTATGTACACACTTCTTATGTAATACAATCTCTTTGCATGACTATCCATGTGCTTAAATAAGCAGCATAAGGAATCTGAGCTGTAAGAAGTGTCATTCAATGTAATTTCACAGCAGCTCTACCATTAAATTTGATATTTCTGAAGCTGCCAAAAATGCATTATTTTTCCCCTCTATGGATTCCCTTCCCTTCCCTACCCTTTCTTTTCCTCCCCTCCCCTCTCTTCTTGCAGGCAATTTTCTTGCTGGGTTTTGCTGGAAGGTATGGTGGTCTTTTTATAAGCTCTCAAAGATGAAAGGACAAGGGATGATCAACTGCAACACTCTACATGTTGGGTGTAGAGGAAGGAGAACAGGAACAGCTTCAAGTCCACCAACATGCAATGTAAATTTGATTGGTTGCCAATTTATGGAAACACAAACAGCTAGCGCGTTTCTGCTTATTGGTACCATGTAGATTTGATTCTGAGTAGTAGCAGAGTATATGTTAGCATAGGATAGAAATATTATGGTCAAAGGACGAAAGTTGCTCTTAGTTTGAATCACGTTGAGTAGATTGAGCTTCTGCTTTTTAGATGATCATAGCTTTTTAAAATCTTCAATATTTATTTTGGGGACAAAGATATTACGTGGCAAGGACCTCCACATACAAGCTATAGTATGTATTTAGTACACACTCAAATCCACTGTTACTTTGGAAATTTGCTTTGAGTTGATAGATTAAAGCCAATTGAGTTATGAGAAAATGCTGTAATTTGGAAAAACAAGTATATAGGCATACCATAGTTAGACTAATAGATGAAATGGATATGACTGCCACAAAAGTACACACCTGTTTCAGTGCATAGCTGTGGACCTAATATTTGCATAGTTGTATTAGGTGAAAGTTCATTGACCTTAATATTAACAAGTTTCATGTTTCAGCACAGAGATCTTTGGGAATAGTAATTATCGTGAATTATTTTTTCATATGGAATGGCTAGAGTTATGAACATCCAATTTAATCAGTTTAAATCAGTACATGGTACTCATGAAATTTGAAGGGCGGGAAGCAAATGCCATGCATAAACCACACCTCTCTCTACAAGTCCATCATCATCCTATGGCAGGCGTTTTTTTTTCCCCATCCAGTTTGCTACTTGCTTATAACGTATTATTTATATACAAATAAAGCCCATGGCAGAAAGGTTTAGGAAAATGTACATTCCTTATACTCTTTATGTTTTCGAGAGGAATACCTCTAGTATTCCGTATAACTAATGGGATTGGGCAAATTGTGCGCACTATTTGGAACATGCCTTTGTTTACATGGAAAGATTAGTCACAGGTTTACAGATGGAGCATAACAGCCAGATGCTCTCGCATTTCGACCCCTACGTGCCACTGTCTGGATGGCAGCCAGCTCTTGCCAGCTGTGAATTCCTCCAATATGGCAGAGTTCCAATGTAGTTAGCTCCGCACAATGATGCCATCAGGACTGGAAGAAACAATACCAAATGGTGAAGGAATGGGAGGCATTGTTCACAATCTGTGGCCAGTAAACATTCCCTTGTGTGTAAATGCAGTTCGGAGATGAGGGACAGAGCACAGCTTCAGTTACCTACAGTAAGCTCTCTTCCATTAATTGATGGCAATGAATACTAATAATGCCATCAGCATTTAGTAGCAAGGGTTGTATCAAAGTAGGGGCAATAATGGAAAAAGCAACCTTCAACCACATTTCACCCTCCTGTAATTTAGTGAAACAGTGATGGAGATATTGGCTTTCAGTGTCTTGCATGGTCCATTATTAAACAAGCAAGCCAACAAATCTAAACACCATGATTGCAGTTGTGGACTTTAATCTTGAGGTGGATTCATAACAGAAGAAACTCTTTTCATCTTCTTCTCAAGCATGGGGTTTTTTTTTGGGTGGTGGTGGTGGTGGAGAATATAAACATATATTTCTTCAAACAATACAATTTTCTAAACAGGGCATGAACTCAAACCCAGCATTACCAATGCCATCTAGCATGTGATCTTGTGGTTAACTTTAATATATAAATGGCTACCTACAGTTTAGTGATTAGAGTTTTGCAGGGAAAAACCTGTTGAGAGAAAATCAATATATTGTCTTTGAATAGCTACTTTCTTGTGACTGAACTCAGCTATCTTGACCGTTAGGGGAACAAAATGAAAAAACACCTGGATTCCACACAAAGAATATCTATATGCACGTCTTCCACTATGCCTGTGCATAGTTGGTAAACCAAATATAAGGAATTCCAAGTGGGATAAATGAGAAACGTAAGTTCCTTCCTTAATATGCTTCCAAATGATTTTCAGAACATTCATATTTATCTAAACAGCTACATTTTTTTTCTCACGCACACATACGCACATATTATATATATACACTTACAATTATATTCACCAACATATGTTATTTTATTTTACTTATATATCAAATTTATATAAGGCCCATTTCACTCACAAAGCACTCACCGGGCAGTGACAGAATGATATCTATTGTATAAATATGTGTTTACATTGTCCCAAATGTGCTTTTTCAAGAGGCAACTGGACTGTCTGGTTTTTCTTTGAAGGCATTTCACTTCTCATCCAAGGAGCTCCTTCAGCTCTAAAGCTCCTTCTACCCAGAGCTGAAGAAATTTGTATAAACCTCCTTGAACTAAAATACATGAAAGATTAGACGACTGCGGGAGAGTTGCGCAGAAATATTTTGTAACCAACGGATACACTTTCCAAAGTATGTAAGAAGGAGGATTTTTATGTTGTCTTTAAAACTAAAAATAAATAAATAAATTTATAATAATAATTTTTTTTAAAAAAAAAAAGAAATTTCTTGGATGAGAAGCGAAACTTCTTCAAAGAAAAAATAGAAAAAAACAGTTGCCTCTTGAAAAAGCACCTTTGGGACAACCTGGGTGACTGAGAATTTCCACAGACATCTGTCTGCATTATATTCTTGGTAGATCATGATTTAACTGGAAACTGGAACAATGATGGCACAAGGAACATTCATACAACGTTAAATTCTGATAGGTGCCAAGATTTTTTTAATATTAATTCAGAGTGATTATATTTTCTCTTACATAAGTAACAGAAGTTATAGTCTTTCTATGCCTATACCACTGACTCTTACACTCGCCTAATAAAGTCCACAATGCCATTTCATTTATATTGTGAACTTACACATAAATGAACGTGAACAAATTGAGAAGAACAGATCTCTAATTAGCCACTTTTGGGTTATGTTCTAAATTTATATGTGTTAAATGTGATCATGCCACTGATTTCCCAGGGATAAAGTTAAGAAGGACAAGCAAGTTGAAATTATCAACAAATTTTGAAAAGTGATTTTTTTTTAAAAAAGAAAGCTTATGGTTTAGATTTTTGATGAAATAATATTTTCAAAGAACGTGTAATGGGTGGAAACATTCTGTGTTCTTCAAAATATATGTTGGGTTCTATTTCTCTTTCTTCTTAGTATTGTTATTCTGAGTGCTATTTCTTGTTCTAAAAAGAGTTTAGGTTTGGATATTATAGATAAAAATATCATAGCACAACAAAAATAATTATATTTTTTAAATCTGTGCTAGATAAATAACCATGCTATACATGTTTGTATTACACTGGAAGATATGTGAACAGGAGGTTCATTTTGCCTTTAAAATATAGGTTTTTTTTCTTTAATATTGGGCAAGGTTACAGAAAACCTGTACTCTGTAGTTCTCATATTATCTCAGATTACAGAGGAATGCTATCTTTCAGAGATGCTATGCCCAAGTTTCCAGTTCATAAATATCTATCTCAAGGGAGATTGACTGGCCAACTCAATTACAGATAGTCCTTGGCTTACAACCATTCATTTAGTACCATTCAAAATTACAACGGCACTGAAAAAAGTAAGTTATGACCAACTCTCATATTTACAACCATTGTAGCATCCCTCCAGTCATATGATCAAAGTTCAGGATGATGGTTGCAGCATCCGAGAATTTCCATTTGTCATCTTCCCAGCTGGCTTCCAACAAGCAAAATCAATGGGGAAAGCTGGATTTGCTTAACAACCATGTGATTCATTTAACAACTCTGGCAAAAAAAAACATTGTAAAATTGTGCACAACTCACTTAATAATTGCCTTGCATAGCAATATAAATTTTGGTCCCAATTGTGGTTGTAAGCCAAAGACTAGTTGTATATTTAGGATTAAGGTTTTGGTAAGTCCAATATCCTCTGTTACTATTCCTGATTTTGGTAGCTTCTTTTATTTCTGTCTGTCAATACATGATTCAAGTTTGGGCTCAGGACAAAAGTTGAAGCTTTTGGAGGAAATGGGCTATGGATACAATCAATACCTAAATCATAGAGTAATGGAAAAATGAGGGTGTCTGCTTCTTGCTAAACTATTCAAGTAAACTCATTTCACAAGTAAATGAAATTAAGGCAACCAAATAATGTAGGTCAGGTTTCACATGCTTTCATCTCAAAGATGTTTCACGGGGCATGGCTAAATTTTCTGAGATTTACTACATGGAGCTTAGCTTGCAAAAAAGTAATTTTTAGAAAAAGGATATATTAGAATGTAAATTTCAAATTTTAATTTCTTTTTATTATTTTGTTTGAATCTTTATTATTGATTAATTGATAAGCTAAATATCAGTTATACTACAAGTCAGTGTATGTACACTTTGTATGTACAAGATTTATATTGAACTGTTGGTTGCTTGTTTAACTGGAATGAGTACCAAAGCTGCTGCTGCTGCTGCTGCTGTTGTTATTATTTATTTATTATTATAAATTATTATTATCTATAGTGGTGCAGTGGTTAGTATGCAATATTATAAGCTAACTCTGCACACTGCTAGCAGTTTGATTCACTCTGGCTAAAAGTTGAGTCAGCCTTCCATCCTTCTGAAGTCGGTAAAATGAGGACCCAGATTGTTGGGGGCAAGTAGCTGACTCTGTAAACTATTTAGAGAGAGTTGTAAAGCACTGTGAAGTAGTAAATAACTCTAAGGGCTATTGCTATTATTATTACATTATTACGAATCATAAGCTGCCCAGAGTCATTGACTGAGATGGGAAGACAAAGAAATTGACCAAACAAATGTTCATGTTTCTTCCTATTATTAATTTCCAATAAAATCGAGGGAAACCACCAAATATATATTTGGATTGGTGAAGAAAAATTTCATTCCACTCCCCAAGATTTGTTGGTTCTGTTTCTATCACCTAGCCAAGCAAACTGTGCACTTGTTTTACTACACTATAAACCAAATCTCAAGAGAGTTATTAAGGATGGAAATATCAAACAACCTAAACTGATTCAGAACATAAGCTATGCATTTATTGCTTAATCACATTAGAAAAATAGCATCATCTTCTTTCTATCAGACTTTTCAAATATATCAACATTTGTTTGCTAAATATATGCTCTGCTTTTCTTCTGGGAACTGAAAAAGATGTATACTTCCTCCTCCAACTTTTCTCATAAATGTCCATGGAGTATGTCAATAGACAGAGGGGATACTTTATGAGGGAGGGTTGGATATTATAATTCCCTGAAAAAATTGCTGGATATGGTCTTGGCAATTATAGACCAAGTTGTTTGTTGAGTATTGTAAGCCAAGTCTAAGCTGGCACTTAATGAAAAACTTGGACAAAAAAAAAGTTTGGGGAAGGACATTCCCCTATATATTTTAATACCTAATTGATAAGTATTTATCAGTGTTACAATCTTGTCTTTATGCTTTTATCTACCAACAGATTAAAACTATACCTATGTAAGAATTAGATGCAACGTGAGTGGGGTACTCTCTGATGCAATATCTAATACAAGTACTTCGTGTAAGACAAAACTGTGTTTTGGTTTCTTTCATCTCTACACCAACATCTTATCCATAAATTTAAATACAGTGTAGTAACATCCACCTAGATTATCTGATTTAAACATTCTGGTCTTATTGTATATTGATTATGCCGTTCCGCTCTCAACAACTTTATTTGGTACTAAAGGCATTAGCCTGTAATTGTAGTGAGAATAATTTATTAAGTACCCAAAGATCAAAATAATGGCCAAAACACTGAAGCTGCACCATTGACTTGTCCATTTTCAATAGACAGAGCAAGTTAAATGCTTCAGTTAAGTAAAGGGGTGGCATGCCATTCTTCAGGAGGAATAAAATCACAAATAGCACCAGCAGAACAAAGAATTACAACAGCCATTTTAATTTTTCTGAAATTTACCACATTTTTTTATATTTCCCCCCATGTTTGACGGCTTATGTGGCTTGGTCTTGGCTGCCATCAAATTGTTCCGGTTGAAATCACTGGCTCAGTTTGTTTATAGTCTGCTGTGACACATATTCTAATTACATAACGCTCATATTAATACAAACCAGGTTTCTGAGGGCAATTGTGCAGCTTCTGAGGTGTGTACCAGGTGCAGTTTTATGATTAGAGGCTGCAACCAGAATTTGGTTTGCAGTTACTAATTATTGGTGCGTATACGAACACCTTATCCAAAATATGGCAAAATTGTGTCTAACAGCTTGCCACACGGGAGAGGAAATAACAGTTACAATAGCTGCTGTAATTTAATGTAAGTGAAGTTTGTTAGAATTTTTAATAGGTATATATTAATTAGCCATAAGGGTTATTATTCTCCTTAATCAACCATAATAGGGTTGGCCTTTGGCTGTAATAAAATCTTTGACTTGACCCATGGGTTAGAATGGATCAAAATAGGAGATTGGCACGAAATCATCAAGTGGACTTCCATAGCCAAAAGTGGTTCTTGCGTAATTCTATTAATTTTTAAAATTTATATCTTGTTCAATATGCAGTAGGGTGTATAGATAGGAAATGAATTCATGGGAAAAGAGGTTCAAAATGTAACACAACAAACTAAAAGAAAAGGATGGTGTGGTATACAAATGGGGATTATATAATTTCAAGATTGCACTGTAAATAAAAAGTATCCATTCCATTCATTATAGTTATGTCTAAGCCACTATACCCCAGATCAGGGGGAGGAAAGCAGGTCAGATCTTCTATTTTACATGATAGCGCATTGACTTGCGGGTGATTTTTTTTTTCATGAGGGCCAGCTTCTAAGTGAATGCTTCCCCCATGTTTGACTCAACTTTTTAATCATCGAAATCCTTGGCCTGATTAGCTCAGCAAAGATTGTTTGTTTCCTTGATATTGCAAACGATGATTTCTCAATCAGGAGAAAGCATCATTGAGATCTATTTCCTTTCAGGTTTCTGCATCTTAAATCCCACTTGGAACCATTTAGACCTGTTCCTCCTCCTGGCTACCTTTAAAAAAAAAAAAAACGTCTAAAAATTCTTGTTTAAGACACACTTCTTCACATGTTATTCTGCAATGTGGAAATTGAATCCCATGGATATCTCCTTGCATGTAAAGCAACATCCATTGATTCAGGCTTTCAGGCCAGATACGAGGAATAACAAAGCCCATTCATACAAATATATATATATAGGTATATTTATTGGGAAGAGGCTGGCATATTTAGCAATTCATATTCATAATTACCTCTCCCATTTCCTGAGATCAGTAGTAGATGCTGGAAGAGGAAGATGCGGGCTACAAAGGATTCCTAAACTGGTTTGGGGATTTAAAATTACAGCCAGGAGGGAGGGAGGAAGGGCTGAGGCACTGGTAAATTTCCAGAGACTCCTGCATAGAAGAATGGGAGAAAGGAGGGGTTTAGGGTTTCTGACGCATTATGAAAGGAAGATGAGAGGAAGTGCCTTGATATATTTCTACTAATTGACAGAAAAAGAGCTCTAATAGAGGTAGAAGAAAGGAATAAATAAAGCTGGGAGACCCCTGATTTACCTACTGCCATTTAAGATTACACGAAACCCTTGACTGTAAATCAGAAAATCTAGGCTACATATAACCAATTATCTGCTTCAATATTTGCCTGTAGTGAACTTCTCAATGCCAATCTATAGTTGAGGCACGTGTTTACTACAGGTTTCCAATTAGAAGCAACTATTATTCTCAGGTCACAATTACTTGAATAATTCTCAAATATATTTATTTAAATCAAAATGCCTAAATTTAATTTAACTATATGAAAAGCTGTTTGCTATTTTTGTACTGGCTAATAATGTTTTCAGTTCTTGCAAAATACTAAACTGTGGCTGGTTTAGTTCTTCAGTGTAATAAAGGCCAAATAAATAACTTATCAAATGCTATATTTCATATAACAGATAAAATTCAGAGGATGATTAAATGATTCAACTAACAAACAGAATTTGCTAGAATTGTAAAAAGGATTTTGGTTTTTTTTTTTAAAGCAACTATTCCCAGGGGCAAGAAATTAAAATGAAATTATTTATATCACATTTGCTAATGCATAAATAAAAAATTGAGAAGATGTATGTTGAGAAAGATGTGCCCACTTTAAATAACTGAGATAGGTTTGGTTACATGTTTCATTCATATTTTATTTGCCTGGCTTGGTTATTGCTTGTTGGGATATGCCATCTAATGACAGGGCTATTCACCAAAATTCAGGCACCTGGCAAACCCAGAGCTGAACATTATGGAGCCTGGAGCAGAATAAGGCCAGTCTGGTTCATCTTGACTAGGTTCTCAATTTTCACAAACCTTCTGTCTCACTCAAATTCTGGAGATGAAGACAGCAAAACTCTTTTTTAGTAACATAGTCTGGGTGATGGAAGAAGAATGATGAAGACTCTATTGGATTTCATTGCCTGGAAGTGATTTTTTTAAAGCCAGAATGCTCTTAGTGATCAGGTAATCCCAGAGGAACAAAATAACTGAATTCAATTTTTTTTTTAAATTGCTCAGGAATTAGACATCATGTTTGAGGAAAGAATCTGTAGCTTGAGTTCCAAGCAACAAATAGGGCCATTTCTGATCTCTTGAACCAAATACAGTGGCATATTAATCACTAATATTTATTAATGGGTATTTTAAAAAGTAGTCTTTTTTTAAAAAGTCAAAAAATAGCCTATTTAATGGCAAAAATTTGACTGATTTTAATTTTTTTTATAACACATATATAACATGCCTGAAAGTTGCATTTGGATTACATAGTGCATACTGCAAAGTTGACATGATAAAAAGTCTAAAATGTGAATACTTCTGTTAACTAAGAGGGAGTGGCTGCTGCAATATTGTAGTACTTTCTAGCAATTTATATGGTCTTAAATGCTTAGGTTGTGTTTTGGTGTACATCGCAGATAAGTTTCAGATCAATTCAACTCAGACAGATGTTAAGCTTCCATTTGAAAAAGGTATAAAGATTTATAAATAAAAATCTTATATCCTAAGTGGCTTTCCTTCCCTCTGTAAATGTTCACTCATTAATGTCCTCAAGATTTTTAATAGCTATTTATTCTGGTATTTCTATTGACAGTTGAACTGGAATAAGATCCAGTGCAAGCAGAAATCTAGACTTGTAGGGGAACAACAGCAGCCCTGAACAAATTTCAAATATTTCTTGACATTTTCCAGGGTTAGTGTTAGTCCTACCTTGGAAATGCTGCCGATTAAAATATCACTATCCCCCCCCCCCCAAAAAAATTGGATGCATAAAATATATACAAACATAAAGGAACAAACCTGGTTTATGAGAAGCATTCCATATTTGGACTTTAGTTTAACAATTAATGCATAAAACCTTAAAGAGAAATGATGGGCAAGCACTTATTCCTTCTTTTAATACAAGGATTCAAATAATCAGCTTAAATTAAAATTGTGGGCTATGGTTTTGCTGCTGCATTTAAGATCAAGCTTTTGTTCCTGCAGTAAAAGCCATTAAAAAAACAACCCCTATGTATTTTGTTTCTAAAGTTTTTTGGGGGGTGGGGTTGTCTTTTGATATTTGCTCATGATAATAATCTGGTGGGTTGTGTTTTGGTTTTTTTTTTTCAAAACTTGAAAAATGTCATCTTCTGGATGGGAAAAAAACATCAAAACCCCGAAATCAGAGGAAACGTAATAGAGAGATCCAGCTCACCTTGAAGCCCATTTCCATTTGCGCTGGTGCAAGATGGCGGAGGAGAAGCTTGGGGCCTGACCACAGGAGCAAAGGCGCTCTTTTGTTTCACTGCAGAGATGACATTGGCAGGTGAGAATGAGAAAATGCCGTGTGTACTGCTACAGTTTGAAGGAAGGGTGACGGAAGAGGCTGCCATGGTAGGGCTTGACGGCACTACTGCAATAAAGCAAAAATAATCAGGACTCATATTGAGGTGTTTATGGCAAACAGGAAGGGAAGAGGGGGGAAAAAAGATGTATCGTAGAGCCTCGCCTCTTTAGGGGAAGGATAATAACATATATCAAAATAAAATGCTTTGGCTTGCCACGCTCTGGATAACAGGCAAACTCTTTTGTCTTGGACTTCGATTGTAAATTGAGCGGTCCAATCTGGTACTTACTTTTTCCTCTTTTAGCATAAATTTTTTTTAAAGTACCAATATATTGTCCGTGATCTTTTTCCTTTCTCTTTTTTAACTGTCCAGCCTCCAGAGTCACCCCTCCTTTTATCCAGTAGCTTACGTTGAAGGAAGTAACGAAATAAGTTCTTAACAAACAGGAATGATGTAATGATGTGTCTTAGAAATAAAGACTTACTGCCGTAAGGGGAGTTCGCAGTCGAGCCATTAAGGAATCCAGGGGAACCAGGTACACCAAGGTTGGGCATGCTGGCATTGCCGTATCCATTCATACTATTGCTGACTGTGTTGTAATTGGACTGTTGTGGAGTACTGCTTGGGACGTATCCTCGCGGGGAAACACTGCTTGTGTTGCGACTGTAACCTACTGAATTGGGAGGAAAAACCCATCCCAAGAAAAGGACGATTATTATGGGGCACAAAGAGTTTCCTATAACTTCATAGATTGCACAGTTAAATGCCCATGGAGATTCTCAACCATCCACGTCACGGCTGTTGCAAAGTGGTCTAGGATTTAGATTTAGATTTAGATTTATTAAATGTTTTAATAAAGGATAACTCTCTGTGATCAACTTACTGCAGTCAACTCGCCGTAGCAAACTTGCCATGGCCAACTCACTGCAGGCCAACTTGCCACAGGACAAGAATTACATTAATATCAAATAAATGGTGAAATGTAATTATTAAAGAAAGGATGCCAAAGGGGGAACAAAAATTAAAATATTTTAAAAATTATTTTAAATAATTAAATTGTATTGTTGAATTGTCGCGCAGCAAGTTGTCTGCAGTGAGTTGGCCATGACAGATTATCCTATGGCAAGTTCAGCATGGCAGGTTGGCCACAGCGAGTTGGCCATGGTGAGTTGGCCATGGCAAGTTGTCCTATTCGGGTCCCAAAAGGTGCTTTTCCAAAAGGCAACTGCACTAGGTTTTCTTCTTGAAAATGTTTCACTTCTCATCCAAGAACCTGACCTGAAAAAGTTTCTTGGATGAGAAGCAAAACAGTTTCAAGGGAAAAAAACAAACCAAGAAAGTCCAGATGCCTTTTGGAAAAGCACCTGTGGGACACAGAATGCAGACATTTGACTGATCGTGCCATGTTGGCTTATGTCATTTGCTCTTTCATCTCTTTGCATGGAAAGGTCATTTTTTTCACACCTTCTTTACTTAAACCATCTGTGATCACTCTGAGTTGTCCCTGCTTCTGGCAAACACATTTTTTTTCCAATGTCGTTGTGTCATTTTCACTCACATTTGTCCTTATCAATAATTCTCATAATTTAAATGGCTAGGTTGCATCATCAAAAGTCTAAGCTTTCCCTTTTAAAGTTTTCAGATCACATATTTTGCCAAAGCAGTTATAAAGTCATGTAGCTTTCTGCACAGATGTAAAAAAAAAAATGTTTCAAGGAAAATCTTCCTTCTTAATATTGATAATTTCCTAGTAGACATGCGAAAGAACCTGTTCTATTTATCATGCTTTAATAAATATTGAACAAATATAACCAACAACTATGCTTCACAGTAGGGAACACATTTTCAATAGCAACACGAGTGAAGAAAGCTTTGTTAAACTGTAAAATAATACATTTGAAAATCCCATGAAAAAGATGTTGGGTCGTGTATCACAGGAATTATATGCAATCCAATCCATATCTATGTGAAAGTAAATCAGAAGGATTTATTCCATATTTTATTGTTAGCTTTGCAATTATCAGCCACAATTAATTGAGTCATGTATTTGGCTGCAAATAGCTTCTTTTAGTACATAGTCAATGGCTTTGTGCATACTGAGCATCAACCTAGAATTCAGTGTTACAAGAATTATGGTATCTTCCCCAAATTTGTGTAATTTCTTCCAGGCCAGGCCCAAGAAAGAAACTTCTGCTTCTGTTTCAGATTAATCACAGTATCAAATGACCATGTTATATACTTGCTTATTTATATGTGTCGAAAATTAAGATAAAATAGTTGCTTTAGATTTTAAAAAAAACAAAGAAAGCTCTTATCATTGAAACATGGAAATAAAACCATTTAAATCCCTTCAGCCAAATACTTTTGATATGCTCAAGGGAGGCTAGCTTATTTTGACACTATTAACCCATAGTTTAAGCAGCATCTTGAAACCAGATGGAAATTTATGTATCACCATAACTCTAATATATTTTGCTATTAGCAAAATAAATTTACTGAAGCATGCTTTAGTCAAATATGTCAAATTTAGTAGAAAATGGGTCTCACAATTCCTGTTAACTGTAACACACACATTTATTCTACTCCAAAGATAGGCAGCTATACAGGTAGTCCTCAACTTACAACAGTTCATTTAATGGCAGTTCAAAGTTACAACAGCACTGAAAAAAAGTGACTTATGACTGTTTTTCAACGTTATGAAATCACCATGTAATCAAAATTCAGGTGCTTGGCAATAAGTTCATATTTATGAACGTTGCTGTGTCCCAAGGTCATGTGATCACCTTTTGTAACCTTCTGATAAGCCAGATTTGGTTAACAACCAGGCTACTAACTTATTAACTGCAGTGATTCGCTTAACAACTGAGCCAAGAAAGATCCTAAAATGGACTAAAACTCACTGAATAAATGTCTCACGTAACAACAGAAATTTTGGGATCATTTGTGTTCATAAGTCATGGACTACCTGTAATTGTAGATCATTGCTGATGATCATTGCTGACGATCTCTTTAGAAAAAAATAATATTTGCTCAAAACTTTATAAAGGAAGAAGTATGGTTTGACCAAAAGAGAGTGGTAGAAAAAAGCAAATTGTAGGAGTGAGGAAGAACAAAGGAAGATATGCACTAGTGGTCTTTACAAAGTTAAAAATACTGGTTTTCAAATTTCATATTTTACAATGCTTAGTTATTATCAAATTCAAGTTATTAATTCTTTCCAATTAACATAACACGATGAAACAAAATCAAATCAAAAATATCCCAATAAGCAGGGAGCTAATTGCACAATGGTTTTGTACAAGGGTAAGATATGAAATAACTTTGCTGCATAATTCATAATTCTTCACGTACCTTGGTCGTTAGCCTGTGATGTTTCTGAAACATTAACTGCTAGCTGGCTGCTAAATGAATTTACTCCCATCATACCACTATGAGCTGGAGTGTTGGCAAGGGTAGGAATCTGATTGTGGTTACGTGGCACACTATATAATGCTTCTGCAATATCAGCTGCTCGTTTCAGGATTATTTCCTATGAAACAGTAAATGGATAATTTTTCTAACATATAATATCATTTAATTACCCTATATTTCATTTAGCAAATCCTAATAAATGATGCCTATTGACCTCTGGTTATATCAGGCAGGATTACTGTGTTCTTGGCAAGATTACATTATTTTTAATGTACAAGTATTGTACATTGTACAGTAAAAATTGTATAATTTCCAATAGTGAACCCAGTAAAGTAGTTTAAAAATCTTGCAAGCACTCTTACTAATATGACATCTGTTTCTTTAAAAAAATTAAACACTTCTTTTTGTATTACGTAACAAATTACTCTTTTGATATGTTGTAATAAACAACTTGTGTTTTTATTTGGTGCAGCAGTTTTTTTTAAAGCTGTGATGTGCTTGATGGTACCTATGTCCTTGTGGACCTCTTTGGCCACGACTGCATTGGTGAGGAAGACAATTGAGATCTATCTACTTGCTGTGGGGCATGCCATATAGCAAAAGCACTTAGATTTATATACCACTTCATAGTGCTTTACAGTCCTTTCTAAGCATTTACAGAATCAGCATATTGCCCCCAACAATCTGGGTCCTCATTTTTCCAACTTCAGCAGCATGGAAGGCTAAGTCAACCTTGAGTCAGTGAGAATTGAACTGCTGGTAGTTGGCAGAATTATCCTGCAATACTGCTTTCTAACCACTGCGCCAACACGGCTCTGTATACAGCTTCAACAAGGCCAGCTTCATATCCTTGTCATTCCATGCCTTTCCATCATTACCACCTCTCTCTTTCTTTTGTAATTGACCATGTTGGGATAGACAAACTGGTTTTGAGAATAAAAGAATCAAGGAATTTAAATTTTGCTTCAGAGCATTAGTTTCATATCAAA
>CM077645.1:73163349-73168349 GCA_039707465.1 Rhabdophis nuchalis
CAGGTGCCTGCTTCCAGTGCCATGCCACCAATCTCCTGCAGGTGGTTTGAGTCATCTATCATTGTGGTAGCACTGAGCATGTCTCCTTCTGTGGAAATGCTCCAGGCACACCTGCCAAAGCAGTGGCCCTTTTTCACACCTGCAGTCCCTATTTGTACACAGGATGGAGACATACCACGTATCCTAGAACCGTTTGCAAAGTAAAGGCTTTTCGCTGAACAAATGTATATACTATGAGAAATATAGCAAACTGAAGAAACTGACCCAATTAATTTTGACTGCGTAAAGTTCTGCACAGAAAAAAAATTCTAGAATAGGAAGCCCCTATGCTGACAGTCTAGTTCTTCTAGTTGAAACAGGGTCTAGTTCTTCTGGTTGAAAAACAAAATTTCAGGTTGCAGTTGAAGAAGCTGGAATGAAAAGCCTCACCTTTATACAGAAGCTCCAGTATGGTACAATACATACTGTAATCCTTTCAAAGGGGAAAGAAAATCTTTGTGTGGACACAATGACTAGGTTAAGACAGCAATTGAAGGCACGGTTTGTTTCACCATGTGTTGATTGAGAAAACCACAATAGGTAGCATTTGTGAGACATACTAAGCCAAAACCAAACAAGCCGTTGTTTCGAAAACAGTCAATCATCAAGATGCTAATTATTTCAATAGCCAGAAGAACAATGAGCAATAAGAAAAATTAACATTCTTAAATGGTTTCATATATACAGATTTCAGATTAAATCTCTGAAGGCAAAACTTGTTTGCATTTGTGGTTTCCCATCTACACACTTTCCATTCCTGATCTTTGTGTAAAAGCCTGCTGTTTCATGTCTAGTGCTACCCTAGTGTATTAAGGTTCACAAGCTGAAATGTCTAACGTACATTTTAAAGAGGTCCTGCAACTTCTAATTCTAACAATAATAATCTGATATGAATTACTAACATGTTCACAAATTAAAAAAGGAGCCAATTGAAGGCTTCCATTCATGCTGAGCATTAAAAAGACTAATGTCTCAAAGGTTTTTATTGTGCTAATAAAACTCAGAGGTGGTCAAGACTTGTGTGCCACAAGAAGAGCATATAAAATAATCAGTTAAGATGACATGAGTGCATTTTCATTTACTTTCAAGGTTGCCTTGGAAAAAAAATATCAGAGATTGCAATAAAAGAAAGGGAAAGAAAAAAACTATATCAAAGAACAGGAAAAACTTCTAAGCATGACTTATCTTTAATGTTTTACATCAAAATGAAAATTCTGTGATATGTCATGTGCATAAACAACACAGGCAGCTTTTGTCTTTTATGAATTTAAATGGAAAGTCCCTCTAGATATTAATATGTGGACTTCATTTGTTAGCCTGCTAAGTCAGGGACTTATAACAAAAGCTTTGTAAACAAAAGATTAAACTGAATCGAGCTTTAGAAAATGAAAGGAAAACAAGAGTCAAATAATCACAGATCAGAGTGGGGCTGCTTAGATTGAAATCACTACAAGCTACTGGAGTGGAAAATGTTTAATTGAACGATTTCATTACGCAGGAAGTTTTATGTCCCTCTTGCAGAATCCAAAATATTTGTATCAGAAAATCCATTCCCTCTTTTTCTTCTTTTAATAAAACCAGTCAGCAGACATTAGGTACACCCACACCAAATGTCTGTAATAGGCATGGGTAGGCCTGTTTGAATGTGTGTGTGTGTGTGTACCAATATTCTATATAGGATATAGCAATAAGCAATTTTCCTACATTTTAATTACTCTCTATTTTGCCATACCTGATCATATATGTGATGAGAATAATTGCACTAAACTTGTAAACACAAAGTGACTAACCTTTGGTAACCGTTCTGGATCACCTGGATGCCGTGGAATGACTTTCTGCAATCTCTGGAATCCATAATCTATTGTTGGTTCATTAAGGGCTGAAAAATGGACAGAACAATGTATCAGTCTGGCGATTAGTTGTTAGCAATCATATGCAAAGAAACAGGCTGACTAAACCCTTGCAATTTAATTTATTGGGAATTGTTTTCCCAGCTCTTCTTGTTTTCACTCATAGAGAGTGTTATTTCTGTCCATAATTAGAGGGGAAGAATTGCAAAAGAAAATGCATATTGCCAAAAAAAAAAAAAAGATGAATAAAATGGTTGGCACAGTAACAAAAGTTACAGGTCTTGAAGCCATATATAGCAATCACCAGAGTCACGATATGATGTCTGCATCATGCTCCATTTTCTATACTGTCTGTGAATTTATGGGAAACTGGCAATTATGACATATGTCCAGCTATTGCTTGCTTCAGATTTATCCCTGTGGTCCTTTTTTGT
This sequence comes from Rhabdophis nuchalis, assembly GCA_039707465.1. Classification (NCBI taxonomy): domain Eukaryota; kingdom Metazoa; phylum Chordata; class Lepidosauria; order Squamata; family Natricidae; genus Rhabdophis; species Rhabdophis nuchalis. Next base: position 73,165,673 of record CM077645.1, read on the forward strand.
CTAGCATATTGCCTGAGCACAAACCAGGCAGGAGAAGCACTTAATCTTGCAAAGCTTTAATAATCTGTGAATGGCTGACTACCGACTGATGTAGAGCACTATCATTCTACAGCTGCAAACCACTAGCCTCACAAAATTGCAGGCCACAAATAGTAATTAATCTTTTTATCCCTCAAATTGTAATTTTGACTATGAACTGTGCTTGGTCATAAATCAGCAGCACATGCTGCTGTGTACAGTGCATGAATCATGAATCTGACTCAGTTAGACTGCACACATTGTGTTTAACAAGCTTTGTAAGGAGTCATAGGGCTTTATTATAGCTCTGCCTGACTCAAACAAAAACTGAGCCTGGAGGCCCAACGACTCGAGTTAAGATGAAAATACTTATTAGAGTATATTACTTCTTGATGTAGATATCGTTTTTAACAGAGTAACCGCATGGTGCATGGCGCTACATAAATCAATGGGACTAATAAGAACTGCCTCCACCTATTCATTACTCAGCGTAGAATTCAGACCATCACTCATTAGTCAGCATGTAATTTGATGATTAACACCAAGCAGCTCAGCAGGTTTGCTGAGCAAAAGCGATCGCAAAAAAAATAAAAATAAGAAGCTTGCAATTTACTGAAGTGATCATATACCCCGATATTTGGGTTTTGTTTTTTGTTTTTTCAAAATAATTGGCTCATATTATTATTAAGTGCTTTGGGGTGGTTGTTTTTTTTACGTAAACATACAATATTACATCTCATAATCAATGCATGGAGGCTTCCACAACAAGCACTCAATAAACATAGCAGAAAGTTGAAGACTGCAATATGATTTGACATTCCATCATGCATCCCGGAGACAAAGGTCCACATAGGAATGTGAAGTAAGACATTTTCTTGTTAATAAAGCATTGATCCGATGTATTGATTTTACATGACATGGCTTTTGCTGGGATTTCACCCTCCTTTTTCTTTGCAAATAGTAAAGCTCTTCAAAATGCCTTGGCGTCTGTGACATGGCAAAATTTCTAACTCTCTGTGATGTAAATTCTATATGTGTAAAACCACTTCATAATCAGACCATTAATCATCAGAAGCTGTCAGCACTGACTTGGGGGACAATTTGTCATGTCTTTGCCTGGTCCTATACTAGTGTGTCAGGCAGAAGCCAAGAAGGTTGGGACAGATGACGGCCTTGTATAGCCTCACAAAATGACTTGCTGGCAAATTATAAAATATTAAATACAGTGTTACCGTTCCCAATTAAAGAACAAAAAAAAAAGGGGGGGTAGCAGTCGGTGCCCGCATAACAGATCAGAGATGTGGTTGCTTCTTCAACTTTCTGGCTAAACGCTATGGCTGTTTGACTTCATGAAAGGTCTGATGGAAGATGATCAGAAAAGATAGATGGCCAACCCCAATTGATTTCATGCAAATATAACTGACAGGTGATGGGGGGGGGGGACTTTGATGCAAGCTTTCAAAAGCTTTATGACTTATAATAACCATAGATTTCTACGCTAGGAATCACACCTCCAAATGTTTCATTTCAATTTATATTATCAACCATACAGCCATAAAAGAATTTGAAGTTCTACAGATATAATTTGCAAAACTAGACTGGCACTAGGAAGACGATTATAAAACCCGACGAATGGAAGAACCTTGTTCTGCCTAAAATAATAATTCGTACATTGTCCTTTCGTAATATGTAGAATCCTACGTCTTTCATCTGACAAATGTACAGTATTCCAAGCAGAATTCAGACTCACATATAACCGGGTATATCAGGACATTACGCATACATTTGCATGTGGGAATGAGGAAAGGGTGCCTCTCTCTTTAAATTATGATAAAGCTGTTTTGTATCTAAAATTATTTGAACTTCCTTTGGGTTATTCAATTGGCCACTGCACCTCAAAGAACAGTTGGCTATATGCAGAACAAATCCACTAATAATGGGCTAAATCCACCTTGACTCCTACCCTACTCTTATTTGAAGTTCTAGCAGCTCTGGCCTTCAGCCCACAATGAAGGGAAAGCAGAGCACATATGCACAAGATCTATCACCTTCTTTCCTGGAAAAAAAAATGAGGACTAGGAGAGACTTCCCTGGCAAATCCACAACCAGAGAGAAAACAGGAGACCTTTTGCACACATTTAATAAATCCTTGGTGTGCCGAGTTTACAAGCTGAGAGTCCAGCAGAGGCAGGGCAAAGCATTGGCACGTCCCAGTCACCGAGCACTGAGCCAGGCCAATCAATACCACTTTCCTGTTTTAGAACTGGGTAATTATGAGGTGGAGAGATTGCCTGACCTTTCACCTGCACTGCATTACTTTGCTGATATTAAGATAAATTGCCTGATTTTGGGTAAACATATGCTGCAATTCAAACTGTCAGCACTGGTTTGCTCAGGGATAATTTGTATTGATCTCCCAGCTTCTTCCCAATTTTGCTTACTGACCTCGTGGATAATTAGAGAAGGAGCCTTGGTAAGCTAAAGTCAGGGATGAAGAAGAAATATGAAGAGAAATAAAGCAAATTTGTGTAATGTTAATATTGGTGTTCTTTATTCTAAGTCCTTTACATCTGTCAGCATCCTGATAGCTGAGAATTAATGTACTTGGCACTTGGGTAATTTATTCGAAGAAATTATCTAGCGCTAGTCCCTCTCGCTC
>CM077645.1:73170849-73195849 GCA_039707465.1 Rhabdophis nuchalis
TGACCAGGTGATAAAGACTGCTGTGAGCAAATGATTGTGCAGTGAAGAATGTCTCTTAGTCCTGCTGTTTCTCCAGATAGCTTTTCTTTCAAAAAGGACTGTATACAAAGTTGCATTAAAAATGTGTGGTCACAGAAGGCAAAATTGATATTTAACTCCCTGCTGAATACTCCATCCCTATCAGAACACCTTCATCATCTCACCTCAAAAACATTATACAAAGTCTGCAAATGCCCGTTTTCTCCGTTTTTAAAATGATGGTAAGTTCACCACTTTATCATCAACTGTCTCTACCAAGTGAATTTCATCTATAAGAAATTCAGATGCCTGGGAAATTAAAATTTCAAAGATCTGCTGCAAAAAAAAAATCAATGGGTAGAGATCAATGCTCATAGAAATTTCATGAACTTTGAACTGATATGGGCATGATGATGAGAAGTGGTTGGAATTTCTGGTTGCTGATTGTTCTTCACACAGATGAAAAGCAGCCCATGGTGTCATGAAGAAGTATACATTTGAGAAGGGTTTTCGCTCTAATATTTTTGTCAGACAAAAAATTAATGTTAGTCTATTACAGTAACAAGCCCGAATAATAAAAATAATAATAATAAAAAGGCCAGCCTTTCTGATGTGAGTTCGAGTACCACCACTTCTTAAGAGCACCTCATGCTTTGCACATTAACGCAGCAAATAAATGAAATCTGTTCCCTTTGCAGCCGATTGCAGGTGCAAATTAATATTGTAAAATGAAGATCAATACATGGACAGGGCAAAATCAATAGTGGCTAAATTATTGCTGCATTTTCCTCCTCATTCAAGATGAGTTGTGTTTTCCTCTCAAAGTCAATACTTCGCAGCTTTTCTCATTAATTTCTCAATAAATTTGGCAATGAATTTCAATCACAGTACTCGGCTGAGAGAGCCAAGCTTTGTGGGATGCATAGGAAACACAAAAGCATGGATGGGTTGAACACATCATTCATCAGAAGTCTCTCTTGTTTGTTGAAGCAGGACCAATATCCCTGGATTGCTAAAGGCATCCTGCATACTGAAGTTTTATCTGTCCCTACTAAGAGCCTAGAACAATTTTAGTCAAAGGCAAGGCTATGCATATTTATGCCCATTGTAACCTGGGCTTGCGCCAGAGATGGTATTCTATTTTCTTCACTACCAGTTCAGTAGCAGGAGCACGCACGTCCTTGATGATATCAGGATGAGTGGGTGGAGCTTCGCATCACCGCCACTACCAGTTCAGCCGAACCGGTGCAAACCGGGAGCATACAATCTCTGGTTTGCGCATATGTAGCTTTATGTAGTTTCAACTTGTCTGTTTTTAAATACAATATTTGCATGAAAAACATTGAAGTCAAGCCGACTCAATCATATACATCTCCTTGTTCATGTAGTGCTTTTGGCAACACCAAGGAAGTGCTTTGGTGTATGCTTACTTCTTTGTCTAGCCCAGTGGTCTCCAACCTTTGCAACTTTAAGTCTGAAGGACTTCAACTCCCAGACTTCTCCAGCCAGCTTTGCTGGCTGGAGAATTCTGGGAGCTGAAGTCCTTCAGACTTAAAGTTGCAAAGGTTGGAGACCCTTGGTCTAGCCTACAGCTTGGTGTTTCCAGGCAGTCTTTCATGTATCATCCAACTACTAACCAAGTCAAACTCTGCTTAGCTTTTTTAGATTTAGTCAAGAGTGATAAATGGTGCTGCTTAGGTTGGTTTCATCCAACCAATTTTATTTGTTTCAACCTAAAGATCTAGGGAACTGTCTCAACTTTCAGAACAGCATTTTCTTCTGAACAAAAGATAGGAATATACTTTGCTCCAATGGGGAAGAGATACTTGGTGTCTTCAAATGACTTCTATTTTGTGGTTGAGATGATCAGCCTGCTGCAATGTCAGGTTTTCATGTTTTTACTGTGTATTATTTTTATTTTTGCTAAAATGCAAAACAAACTGGACCTTCAATCTTTTCTTCTTAAATTTCCCTGCAGTACCTTTTCCATACATCACGAGCATCAAATATTATTCACCTGTCAACTTCATATAAAAGTAGTCAAAGAAAATCGAAAACCTGTTTGACGTTCAATGGAAGTATTTATAAATTCAATGGCTATTTTCCATTTTATTGAAAAGGTCAGACCGCAAAAACATTATGTCCATCAATTGTTTTCATGATATTCCTTCCACAATAGCCCACAGCTTAACTGGGCAAAGCCTAAATTCATAGAGAAGGAGAAGGAGAAGCAGATAAACAACCATTTGTCAAAGAGATTAAGATATCTAGCCCGCATTAAATTACCACTTAAAAACAAGGAAGAGAAAGCAGGAAAATTGCAGAAAGAGAAGAAGATCCTGTGGTCTGAGTCAAGATGCCAGAATCAATCTGGAGACCGCTTAGTAGCATTCTTATTTCTAAGATCAGATTGTAATTCTTAATTCATGTCCATATTGGAATTAATGGAACTGTATCTACCTTTCTTCCTAAAAGCAGCAATTCATTTTTCTCCCCACAAATAAACGTCAAAACTTTGATTCGATTAACTGATACAGTATCAGTGATACAGCTCTCCTAAAAAGCTAAAAGTATGTTACTTTAAATGTATTTTTTTTGTAGTTATACATTCTTATTCTTCTGTTAAGAGGATGGGTATCAGTGGTGGGTTTCAAATTTTTTTAGAACCTACTCTCTAGGTGTGGCCTATTTTGTGGGCGTGGCTTGGCAGTCATGTGACAGGGTGGGAGTGGCCAACTTGTAAAATGTGGTGAAACTCATTTAACAATGCTCTTGCTTAGCAACCAAAATTTTGGGCTCAATTGTGATGATAAATTCTTTCTTTCTTTCTTTCTTTCTTTCTTTCTTTCTTTCTTTCTTTCTTTCTTTCTTTCTTTCCTTCCTTCCTCCTTCCTTCCTTCCCTTCCCCTTCCCTTTCCTTTCCTTTCCTTCCTTTCTTACTTTCTGCCTTCCTTTCCTTTTCTTCCCATTGGGTTACTGGCAGCAGCAGGCCAAACTTACTTCTGGCTCCGCCGGTGGAACCCCCTCTCACCGGCTCTCTAAATTTCACCATCCGGCTCTTGCGAGTAGGTGCGAGCCTGCAGAAACCCACCACTGATGGGTATGTGTATAGGGCATGAGAATAGCAGTTATCCCAGAAGAGGTATTTCTAATTGGAGAGGTGTTTATGATTAAAAAAAAAAAATCTACAAATCATGATATTGTCAAATCCTGCAGGACAAAATGAAAATGAGAAAGATTCTCAATTGTGCATCCATGATGATAGAATGCTGAAAAGTAAATGCTTTTCCACTTGGACAAAGAGTATCAACCTCCAATGTATTTTCCATAGGTAAGACGTCCACGGCTCAATTTAGTTCTGTGGTACAAACAGGACAAGCAGACGTTTTAAGCACCTCTGCTAGGCTGCTGGCAAAGAGAAGAGAACAAAAGAAGAGAGGACTTCCAGCCATTAAGCAGAAAGAAACAAAATCCCAAATGGCTTTTCTATGGGCTCGAGATTTAGATCTATGAGGATTTCAATCCAAACTAGAAAGATGATATTTCTGCATCCGCCTCTATAGGTCATTCACTAATTGCAGAGTAGGAAGCAGCAGCAAGTGTAATGGTGGAGCAGGTTTCCACTTAGGCCACAGAAAGTAAAGCTTTCCCAACAGATGGCAAATGCCCACAACAGCTGCCTGGATGCTGGAGACAGTGTCGGAGGCTGTGCCCTGGAGCTAATCAGTAAACTGAAATTTATCAGCTCTGTAAATTCGAGAAAATCTTATGAAACATTAAATGCTAGAATGTTGCTAACATCCATTCAATAGATAATAATGACAGGAGAGATAACTATTAATAAACCTTTAATATAATGGTTTATTATATTAAAGGTTTATTAATAGTTATCTCATGACTTTATTAAATATTACAGTTGGGATTTTTTAAAAATTGAATAGATTTCATTCTGTATTATGCATATATATATATATATATTATGCTACAATATGTAGCATATTTTAGGAGCTACCATACCCCAGAATGGCAGATTCTAATCCTTAAATCAGCTAAAAAGATTCCTTCAACAATACAGGTCTTGATGAAGAAATGTTCCTTAGATGTTATATGATAGCTTTTGCCTCCATAGGTTTCTCGGTTTCTATAGGATGCAGTGCAATTTAATGCCATGCACTGTGCCAGCTACTCCACATGAAATTCTTATTTGACATTGTGGGAAATAACAATTAAAACAAGAAATGCTTGGAATTCTGTTGCAACAAATTTGACTGTTCTGCTTGTATCACTATTCCTGGTAAGACAGCTGCTAGACACACAAATTCAGGCTGCTATTGATGAACTACACAAAAAAGGTCTAAGATGAGGAAAGGGTTTGAATTAGTTACATGTTAATTCTGGACAGTGCCAGAAGGAAAATAGAGAGGCTAGCATTTTATAAGCATGCCAAAGTTTGTTTTAAAAATGAAAGAAGCTGTCCTTCTTAAAACTTTGACTGTAAGTCAATCCATCTCCTACCCCTGGGTCTGATCTGATGAATTTTTAATCTGATTAACTTTTAGTTAAATAAAATTGAGTACAAAATGGAGTGGACTTAACCTAGCTGATAAATCCCTAGTTGAGAAGGGAGGATTTGTTGCCAGAGACCCAGACTGCAATGATATGCTGATGAGGTAATGGAGGAGGAGATACAGACATCTGCAGCCCCATCAACTTGGAATATTATCTGTGTGGTCTCGGATCTCTCTAAGAAAGCAAAGGAGAAAGTGGAGGGGGGGGTTGCATACTGCTGCCAAAACACAACATCTGGCAGCAAACCTGGGAATAATGGACTTTTGTAAAGATGCAGTAGTTTAGTCTCTCACACATAGCTTTTCAGACCCAATTAATCTATCAATAACATTTCTTAGATTAGACAAACTTGATGGTGGATTTTTTTTTTAACCAGAGTGATAACTTGGAAAATGATATAGCAGAAGCCTCTGGTCATTATTTTCCAGGGCTATGCTCTTAAATGTGTTATAGAAAGAGCCCAGCATACAAATATGCCAGGTTTCAGGACACTATTCCCAAAGTAGCCTAGGAAAGAAATCCTTTCCTTTGTTTTTCAGATTCATTCAACCCCAGTAAACATTAACCTGAGCTATATGGTAAATATCATGATGCTCTGCTTATGTCCACTCGGTATCCATGTGAATAAGCCTAACACAGGGAGCATTAACCTAAAAGTGAATTGGATTTGCTGGTAAGAGAGTCAACAGAAGAAGTTCCAAGTATGCCTAATAAAACTGGAGCAATAATCTAAAACATTGATAGCTATAAAATTGGAACAATCATTTAAAACATTGATAGCTATAAATAGTCCCAGGGGAATACTTCGTGTCTGAATTTTAATGCTCATTTGAAAGAGACACAAGTTTTTATCACTTTTCCATATTCCATAGAAGATTGTTTAGACTAAAGACATTCTAGACTATTGGATCAGATATGACAATTCCAATACCCTGGTTCTTCTGTCCTATGCAAAGTAAGATGATATAGTTCAGACTAGACCTTCTAGATTTCATTTCACTGAATATTGTTTATCTGTTCCAGATTTCTTTCAATTAGCAGTCTAGAGATTGACCAGGGATTTTTGACATTCAAGTTGCCTTCTAGATGCTATGCTGTTGTGTTGAGATCAGTTAACAGTGAGCTAAACAAGAGTACATGTTGGATTCTTTCAGAACCTGCTCAAATAATCATTTTTGTTTTCTGGAATTAAGTGATATCCCATTAACATCATGTGTATTAACATGTTTCTTAAATTTTACAATGGAATCACTTCAGAATATAAAGTGGATCATTTCCTTGAAAAATACCTTTCTCAACATCTCACATCTCGAAAATGTGCAAATAATGTGAAACTGAAAGTTAATACATTAATACATAGGATTTCCGCAGGAAGAGAAAATCTTATGTCCTTGATTATTTCCTTAAAAGATTATTTCTTTTTTTAGGGACAGAATCTGTCAGGTAGGTAGCAATTTATAAAGCTATATGTCAAAACATTTAAATATTATTTAAAGTAACATTATCCCTTGAAGGAGCAATGACATTGCATGTAATGATATTCTTAAAATTATTTTGAAAAAGGTGCTGGGCCTCTTTTGGGTTGCTGTGATGGATGTTTCATTGTTTTGTGATCCTAGAGTTAGCAAGTAAAAGAGCAGTGAAGGAATGGAAAACTCTAAATGAGCTAGCAAAAGCAATAGCACTTATATACCACTTCAGAGTTTTTTACAGCCCTCTCTAAGCAGTTTATTGAGTGTCAGCATATTTCCCGCTGTCATTTTACTGGCCTCGGAAGGATGGAAGGCTGAGTCAACCTTGAGCTGGTCAGGATCGAACTCCTGGCAGTCGGCAGAGTCAGCCTGCAATACTGCATTTTAACCACCAACCCTGCACAACCATGGCTCTTGCATATGACTGAAGGCTGCTATCATGATATTAGAGATGGCATTTTGCATACCTTCAGAATAAACTATGGAAAGTCAGCGGCTAATGATTGTTGGCAAAATTATGAGCCTCAATGCACTAATTTTATATTGTTACATCCCCAAATAAGAAGGGGGTGAGGAGTCCCAAAATTTTCAGTCTCAAAACTCAGTTATATCTGAGTCTTCTGCAACTTTCAGGGAAAAATACTTCTCCTAGCTTGAAAAAGATCCCCTTCCTACTCAGATCCAACTTTACTGCAAACTGGATTTCTTGCAAGTTAATTTATGTAATGCAGTGGGGGGTTGCAAATGCAGATTTTCCACTTTTATAAACTATAAAAAACATGAAGTGGCCCTAAATTTCTGCAGTCAAACTCTGATTCTAATATTATATTGAATTAGCTTGGTGTAAAACTTTGGATGGCCTGACATCAACTTAATGGAAAGTCACCACTGACACATGGGTAGTGTTATTTCACTATAGAATAAGAGACTGCAGTCAGGATCAATTTCATTTGATAAAGCTATTTTAATGTTAATTAATAAAGCTACTTTAATACTAATTGTACCATCTCTATATCCAGGCTCACATTTCTTTATTCCATTCTATTTGTTTGAGCTCTTAGCCTTGGGCTTTTCCTAACTAGGTGGGCTCCCAAGTTATGATTGTCGTCAGAGAAACTTTTCACCAGCTCCATCTGCTGAAAAGGCTACGAAAGCACTTGAGGAATTCAGATTTATATTTTCATTACTCTGAGACTGCTCTTGATGCCTCTTGAGCTTTAGCTTATACAGAATTCAGCAATCCTACTGAATTATACTTGGTGGCATTATACTTTGGTATTAGAACTGACTTCATATGATTTTCCGAGAACTATTCAAGGTGGCAGAGTTTTAATTTATGCCATTCCAATTGTTACGGTGCATTGCAATCTCTTGAGGAAAAAAACAAAAGCCTTCATTTTCTGAAACAATCTAGAAACCAAAGATTCACATATAAGTATTTCTTTGATTTCCATGAAGTTTTGCTAATAATGCCTAAGCTTCTTCTAAAAAAAAAGATATAAGTTCTTTCTCCCCCCCCCCCCCCCCCTCCAAAAAACCCCCATCTCCTTGCTTGGCTTTTATAGTTAAATGAATTATTAACATTAGAGAACAAAAAAAAAAGTTTGTTAAAATATGAAAATTAACCATTGGCTCCAAATTGTTATAATGCTGAAATTAACTAGCTATGATTGTTTGTTTAGGACTACATCAATTTTAAATAAATCTGATTTTGTTTCAAACCCCTTAGCCCCCTCAAAAATTACATAGACGGCATTGCTGAATTTGCTACTTGCTTTGAATCCTTGAGGCTTACTGTGCAATTATAAAAACATTTAAGTATGAGAATGCTAGTATCTGATAAAAAAAATCCTGCATTGTCCCATGAGTTATGAGAATACTCATGTTGGCAATATTGTTGGGGCACTTGACTTCCAATATGATATACGTAGGTACTTAACTAGTGAACCAAAGTCCAATAGACAGAGGACAGAAGTTTTCGAAATCATTTGTTATTAGACTGTTCTGTTCCTTCCATCATATCAATCATTTTATAGGTAGTCCTCAACTTACAACTATTCATCTAGTGACCATTCAAACTTACAATGGCACCGAGACTGTTTCTTAGCCTTATAAAACTTGCTGCATCCCTATGTCACATGATCAAAATTCAAGTGCTTGGCAACTGGCATGTATTTATGACAGTTGCAGTCCCAGGAACATGTGATCACCATTTCACCAGCAAAGTCAATGGTGGAAACCAGATTCACTTAATGACAACACAATATATTTAATAAGTGTAGTGATTTGCTTAACAACGATGCAAAAAAATATAAAATGAGGCGCAGTTCACAACAACTGTCTTGCTTAGCCACAGAAATTGTGGACTCATTTCTGGCTGTAAGTCAAGCAATTATAGCTGTCCAGCAATTATAGCTTTTGAGCATAGTTTGCTATAAAACATTGCTTGTTTAAAAAAAACTCTCTGCTTTGGGGCATAAGCCTATTTGAACCTTGCTCTCGACTTAACATTCTTTTAGTTTTTCTCTATGTTAATAGTAATTTTTTCTCTATTAACTTTTACCCAATGAAGTCTATCTTTCAATAAATAGGACTTGGTGAGAAAACACATTTTAATAATATTTTAATTGATTAGTTTTGTCGTCTTGAATGAGCAATATTGATCCAAGTGACCATTTCAAATACTTGAGCATCCTCCAACTGGCCCTTATTATCCTGCTAAATTGGGCTATGCCATGGGCTCTTTGAATAAGATAGTCTATTGATCAAAATCAGGGGAGAAAAAAAAAAGTCATCCTCCAGATGTTGCTTAATTACGCTTTCACCATTGGCCATGCTGAGAAGCATAGTTTAGCAGACATCTGGAAAGCCACAGATACCTTACTCCCAAACTAGATCAATAAGACTTTATCTACAGCAACAGCTGAGAACACCACAGTATGCTCAAACAGCAAAATAATCTACTAATTTATGCACCAATCATTGGTGAATCTACAGTAGAATATCTTTAAACCTGATTCAGCAGACATGGAGTGCTTAAATGGTTTTAGTTGTCACATACAGGTAGTCTTCAACGTACGGCCAGAATTGAGCCCAAGATTTTTATTGCTAAGTGAAACATTTGTTAAGTGAATTTTTCCCCATTTACAACCTTTAGTGTCACAGTTGTTAAGCGAATCACTTCAGTTGTTAAGCTAGTAACATGGTTGTTAAGTTTATCTGTCTTTGCCATTGATTTTGCTTGTCTGAAGGTCACAAAAAATGATCACATGACGTAAATATGAGTCAGTTGCTAAACATCCAATTTTTTATCTATGTGGATACTGCAACAGTTGTAAGCGTGAAATATGGTCATAAGTCACTTTTTTCTGTGCCTTTATAAATATGAATGGCCACTAAATGAACTGTTGTAAGTTGATGACTACCTGTATACGTTGAAATTCTCAGTGCAATTAAAGGGATATTTATACACCGGTTAGTCAAACTGACTAACAAACATGTTTAGAAATTCAACCATAGATAAACCTATGGCTACAAATCAATCCTATAGAATAATTCAACCTACATACAAAACATATACTGTTTTGTACAATTAAGTTATGTAATCATCACATAAGCATGTCTATCTCTTAGGGAAGTGCAGTAAAGTAACATTACTATGTATTGTACCTAAACAGATTATTTAGATTATAATTAACAGATTATAGCAGTGATGGCGAACCTTTTTCGGTTCGTGTGCCAAAAGCGGGGGAAGCGCAGGGGAGCATGAGCAGGTGTGCCACACCCGTAATGCTATGTGCACAACCACAGCACACATGCGTTCACAACCAGCACTCCCTCCCATTTTTGGTGTGCTTTTTTTCCCCTACCCAGGCTCCCCTGCCCCACTGGAGGCTTCAGGAGCTTCCTTGAAGCCTCTGAAGCGTGAAAAACCATCCCTATGGGCAAACCGGAAGTTCAGAAACTGAACTTCCGGTTTGCCCGGCCAAAGTCAGCTGGCCAGCGCATGCCCTGACAAATGGCTTCATGTACCACCTGTGGCACGCGTGCCATAGGTTTGCCATCATGGGATTATAGTATTTGAACAATATTATTTCTATATTCTAAAAAACCTGCAGAAATTGCAATATGGCCAGCTCACCCACTTAGGAATAAATTTGTTCACTGGAGAAATGACAGCATTTCTACTTTTCTGAGTGTTGCTTGTGGATTGTCATTTAAAAAAAATGTAACAATAATTTAATATAACAAAAAAAAATATGTTTGGATTGTATCAAAGAAATAAACCAAACAATAATCCAAAACCAAAAAGGCCACATGATCTTTACTACATAAAGGCATGGCATTGCTAATGATGTTAAAACAATTTCAATGTTAGAGGATGTCTAAAACAGAATAATAGAAAATATTATCTAAAACCGTAGATGTTCATCTTGTGACATAAAAGTACAGCAAGTTAATAGGTAGAAAAATATGGCATTTTGAGTGTACATTTCACTTCGTGCATTTGTCCTTTTATTAATATAACAAAATTTAATTCCTATGATACTGAAATATGAATAGTATATCAAGTAAACAGTATGTTCTATTTTAAGCATTAAATACTCCTAGGTGCTTCCCTAATTGAGATATATTTTAATAATGCAAACCTTAGTTGTGCTTGTCTGTCTTCATATTTGTGGCCTTATTTGGTGATACTCTTCCCATGGGTACTATAGCTAAATATAGAGATTTCTGCTATCCTTTAAAGACTGAATTGCAGCATACTCTTTTATAGATATATTATGAAAAACAGGATTTCCCCTTTGATTCATCTTAATTTGTAGTTCCTGCAATAGCACTCCTTTAAATTATTTTGAATCTCATCTGATAGAGAAGTAAAGTGATCTTGAAAATGCCACAGATTTCAATGATCAAATGCCTACCAAAGGTAATTCATGTATTGAAGCAAAGATCACGAAAGTCAATATTTGATGAGTGGAACTGTTCTCCATTTTTACTACAATATTCAGAAGCTGGAGAATTACTTTTTAATTACATCCTGCAGTTATATGTGCCTCTCCAATTAGCGTTATATGAGGAAATTTAATCCAGATTGTCTTTATACAAAGTGAAATATAGAATGTAAATAACAGATAATGTTTACGGATATTTACAAGCACACTAGTATTCCAATGCTTTAAACCAGGTTTCTAATATCAACTATTTTTCCTTTTGTAAAAAAAAAAAAACCAGACAAACCAGAGTGAACAATAATAATATATCCTACTAACTGTATCATACCTTCTATAAAATATAACCAACATCAATAAAACAAGTAGGAAGTTAAAAGAGAAAATGAACTATTAATAAAAAGCCCAACTACACTATTGTGGTATATAAGTAAATGCTATTGCTATTGCTCATAAATGCCCAGATAAATAAATGAATCAATCAGACAATAATTGCAAATAAAGCTGATGATTCAAACATTTTGGGGGAAAGAATAATCCAAAATCAAGAGGCAACCACAGAGAAGGTTTCATATCATTATTCAATACATTTCAGTATTGATATTATAAAATAGGTCTCCCGTTGAGTTGTTTCTTTGGATAACTGGACCCAAGTCATTCAGTACATTATAAATCATTAATAATGTTGTGTCAATCCAGAAATGAATGAATGAATGAATCTTGAAACAATGTTAATCTCTATCACTTATACCTGTTAGAATTCTTGAAGTTAAATTTCCAAATACCTTTCCCAAAGCCAGACTAACTTACACTTTATTATAAATTTTCTAGCAATATTATTGGAGTATGAATAAAATATACTCATACACAGAATAGCTTTATTGGATTAAAGAAGTACAGTTCTTCCTAGATGTACTCATTTCCAGAAGATGCTATTTACTTAAATTTCAGATCTGACCCACCATCTTGTCTAGATTCAGATCAGTTTTTAAGTCATTAACATCTACTTTACACATGCCTTTGTGGCCTTAGATGATACAGACTATAGAAATGATTCAGATGTCATGTTAGTTCTCTTTCCTGGATTTTTAAATCTTTATTTCTCATTGATTTCATACAGATCAAAAATATACAACTTTAACTGGGCCAGAGGCTGTGTTTGGTCTTTAACCAGCATGTAAGTGACCGCTTTCTCAAAAACAGAGGATAAGATCAAGATAAAAGTTTAATTTTAATTCAGACAGATACATTTTACATTATTACCCTTCAGTCTTACATTGGGTAATTTTTGCTTTATGTCTCATTAAAAAGTATAATTTAGTAGTAACTTTTGAAAATAGTTGGCCCTGAGTCCAAAACTTCAAAAAACCTTGTACAACTCAGAGATATTCAAAGTTGTACCTTTTGTGCAGATGATCTTTAACACAAAGTACTGCAATTTCAGACATGAGAAGCGATCTCCATTGGTGTTTAAGTTTTTAAGCATTTTATTATCTGCAAAATTAAGGTACTTACTACTAACTTAAATAATTGAGAATAACTGTATGCATACCTCCATTGTATATCTAAAAGACTGTATACTATTACTAATAGTTTGTATGTAACTAAAAATTATATTCTACATCAAGTGTAAACTATATAATAATACTCACAATAATGTAAGTCACATGTGCTGTTATTGTTGTTCTATTCTTGCAAATGTTCTGTGTTTATCAAAGTTATACAACTATCTTTTTACATTTATTTTTAGAATTAGAAGCCTTGTTTATAATATTGCATAGATTTGTATGTAATATCACTATTACTTTTTATTTTCTCACATTGTGCTTAATATATTGGGGTTCTATTTCTAGATACTTTTGGGAGTATTTGGGGTATATATTGTGATATCTATTTATAGATACGGTATATATTTTTTGTTCCCATTTTTTAAAAAAAAATTACCATACATTCCTTTTACATTCTTTTGATATGTAATTCATTTATGTACAATTTACATCATTTTACACTGGTTTGTGTGTTTCAATAAACTATTTTTTTTAAATGCATTGAGATTTTCTTTGGAATTAAATATATTTGGAATACATTGTTTTCTTTTCCATTTTCTTTTATGTGGAGCGTCATGTAAGAAGGACCTGAATTTAATAGCTCTAGAAATTATGCCTTGGAAAAGTTTTATTTATATATTATCAGTTTAACTTTTTATTGACTCCCACAAAATTATATGGAAGAACATCTATTATATGGAATATGTATGTGCTGGATATATAAATATATGTGTGCAAGTGTGTACATGTATAGTATACCTTTTGGGCACCAGGGACCAGTTCCACGGAGAGAGATTTTTCCATGGACCAGAAAAGGTGTGGTTTCATATGCTGCCTGCATCCAGCAACCGGCGGAAGAGGCGAAGGTCCGTGATGGTGCGGAGTTCGGGGGGCAGGTCATTCCAGAGGGCTGGACCCGCCACAGAGAAGGCCCTCCCCCTGGGGGTCGCCAGCCGGGATTGACCGGCAGGCGGCACCCTGAGGAGGCAGTCTCTGTGGGAGCGGCCAGGCCGAAGGGAGGTATGTGGTAGGAGGCGGTCCCAGATGATTGTAGGGCATATAAACCCTTCCACTTCCACTGTTCAGTCAGAACTGAAGAAGCTTCTTGACTGAGAAGAGAAATGTCTTCTCAAAGGAAAAAACAAAGGAAGTCCAGTGGACTTCTGAAAAAGCACCCTTGGGACACCTATAACTAAATGTTTAGAACTGCCATAGTGAAATATAGTTTTTACATAGCTATGTTTCTACCACTGCTATTGTAACTAGTATGTTCTAGAGCAGGATTTCTCAATCTTGGTAACTTTAAGTCAGGGGTCTGCAAAGTCGGCTCTTTTAAGACTGGTGGACTGCAACTCCCAGAGTTCCCCAGCCAGCATAGCTGGCTGGGGAACTCTGGGAGTTGAAGTCCACCAGTCTTAAAAGAGCCGACTTTGCAGACCCCTGCTTTAAGTTATATGGAGTTAATTTCCCACAACCCCCCAGAATTCTGCAATCTGAAATCCACACATCTTAAAGTTGCCAAGGTTGAGAAACACTACATTTTGAGGTTCCATTGTTCTTTACATGAACCTTCTAAAAACATCCCACATAAGTTTTTTTTGCCAACAATGATCTGTCATTAGGGTTCTGGGAAGGGAAAGTCTGTCTTTCACAGCAGCCCAGAAATGCAATAAACTCCTATCAAATTAAGAAAAGAGTTATCTATCTTCAGGCTGTTAGAGACAAGTAGATGGGCTTGAAGGATGGGCTTCAAAAATCAAGAAAGAAATCTTTCTTTTCTATCAGTCCACTTTTTCTTTATATACAACTCCTGATCACTTACAGATTACATGTGAGTTGCAAAGTATAAGAAGAGCTTACACACTGTTCTTAAACCGGGCTGAATTGATGCACATTGTGCATCTTATTATACATGTTTTTAAAGGCAGGATGAATGGTCTCTAAATAAAAATATTATATTGAAATAAAAAAACATATTTCACAAATTTTTTGGGAACTGCCACCATTATTATTTTTATAAATAACTCTAGGTGGCAATCATACCTAATATTCGTTCCTCTTCCTATTTTATCCTTAACAACAATCCTGTGAGGTGGGTTGGGCTAAAAGAGAGTGATTGGCCCCAAATCACCCAGCTGACTTTTATGCCTAAAGTGGGACTAGAACTCACAATCTCCTGGTTTTTATCCTGAAGTCTTCACAATTAGACAAAACTGCCTCTTTTTGATGGTTCTTGTGAATTGTTCCTTATCGTGAACAAATTGTAGATTTAGGATTACATTCTCTTTTTATTTCCTGATCCCCATCATCCACTACACTTCCTCTTCCTTATATGATTTGCACTGAAAATCAAAAACTCTGTACTCTAGGCACAAGGCAACTTTATCAACTTTATGAAATTATTAGTCAGGAATATGTAGTTCTATATATGGTCAACCTGATATGGCAAGGAACATTCCTTAAAAAATCATTTTTTTCTACTTTGAGATCTGAGATGATATTTGGACTGGTCCAATTTAGAACACAGTTATTGCCACTAAAATTCTTTTCATGATGATGCTAAACAGTATCTTTGTGGAATAATGTTATCTTAGAGCATTGGAAGGATACAGTAGCACTTTTGAAAGGATTATTACATCACCACTACCCACTCCAAAGAAGTAAAAATGCAGACTCCAAAAATATATTTTCAGTATAGATAAAGGTTTCCCCCACACATATGTGCTAGTCGATCCTGACTTTAGGGGACGGCGCTCATCTTTGTTTCAACCAAAGAGCCAGCGCTGTCTGAAGATATCTCCATGGTCATGTGACTAAACACTGAAGACACACAGAGCGCTGTTACCTTCCCACCAAAGATGGTTCCTATTTTTCTACTTGCATTTTTATAAGTAGGTTGGAAGAAGCTGGGACAAGTAACGGGAGCTCACTCCATTACATGGCACTAGGGATTTGAACTGCTGAACTGCTGACCTTTCTGATTGACAAGCTCAATGTCTTAGCCACTGAGCCACTATGTCCCTTTTCCGTATATATACATTGAATGAAACACACACACACATACATAAATATAAATATATGTATATTTATATATTAAATATATTTATATATTTGTGTGTATACATTTAAGTATATATATTGAAAAGACGCAGTGGCTCAGTGGCTAGACTGAGCTTGTCAATCAGAAAGGTCGGCAGTTCAGCAGTTCAAATCCCTAGTGCTGCATAACGGAGTGAGTTCCTGTTACTTGTCCCAGCTTCTGCCAACCTAGCATGTAAAAATGTAAGTAGAAAAATAGGAACCACCTTTGGTGGAAAGGTAACAGCGTTCCGTGCGCATTTGGAGTTTAGTCATGCTGGCCACATGACCACAGAGACGTTTTCGGACAACGCTGGCTCTTCGGCTTTGAAATGGAATTGAGAACTGTCCCCTAGAGTTGGGAACGACTAGCACATATGTGTGAGGGAAACCTTTATTGAAAAGACATTTTCTTTCATATGTCATATAAACTAAACATAAAGATGTAATCTAAGAATAAATGTTTAAGCAAAATAAGTCACTTTGCATGCAACTAAATTTTAGTAGATATTAAATAGAAACAATCTTTTTTTAGAAGGAAGAGCCAGAAATGATGGTTTTGTTAGTGTCAATTTCCTCATTTATGGGGCCAGAAAAACAATAATTACGCCACGATTCAGAAAATTTATCAGCTTCCCCTTTAACTGATGCTGCCACAATCAGGAGAAGTCGAGCCAGTTGTGATGCAGCGATCAGACTTTGGTCATAGCTACTTGAAAAAATAAAATAAAATAAAGCACTTTCTGATGATAGACAAATGTGTCTTGTTAGCAACAGCCAAAAAGCGCTTGACTTGTACTAATAACAAAAAGGCCATGCTGGTCACCATGGGTCTAAAGACGAAGCACCCTGTCACTGCCTTGGTTGGGAAATTAGCAAATAATGTTCCTTTTCTTTGATAAATGGATGACAGTTCTCTCTCACCAATCATTTTTTAACATTTTGATGCATGTCTATGATCCCGCCGGAGGAACAGAAAAGTTTACTGGCCCTCAATTTTCAGATGATGAATGGAACACTCTAAATGTGCGATTTCTGTATGAGGTATAGTTCATTTTAAGCACTTCGAGTAAATGGGTGTCACTGATTAGAACAAATAGTCTACTTGTGCAATAGCACAAATGGTATGTCTCATTCTTCTGGTCTCCTCTGAGACAGAAAAGAAGAGGGACAACAATGACCATGTAATACTTATTGGAGCCACGGCAATTTAAACTGAACAATTTTAGGCGATCCGAACATCTAATCACTATGACAGGTTACTAAAATCACTTCTTCTTAATGTTTGCTATTGGCCTAATGAAATGCTTATTGTGCTAAGAATCTAAAGCCACATCAAAAGACATTGCTAAAGAGAATGCTTCCCCCCCCCTCTTTCTGCTTCCATAAAATGTTTCAAGTTATACATGTCTTTTAAATTATAAAATGGGAAGCCATCGGTGGAAATCATTTAAAAAAATCAAATTAGAACATAGATGTAATCCTACAGGAAGATAATATTATCTTTCCTACTTTCTTCCTGACAATTGGTATTAGTCCAACATCCGATAAACGAATGCCTAAATCCCGTAAAAAGAGAATGCTGCTTTAGGGATAATGAAAAAGTGAAATATATAATCTTTAAGAGTGTGAAAATATGGCAGCAATTGTTCTTTTAAAAGGCTGGCTCACAAATGTGAGCAAATAACTATTTGTGTTTTATTAATTATTTTTCACAATACCGGAGCTCTTCTTTGGTAACGAACCATAATTGAATATGTACATGAAATGATCAGATGGTTTGAATTTAACTAAGGCATTAGCATTTAGTTTAGCATAGTAAAAATAGTATGATTTGTGGGAGGCAATTAACAATCATTTGCTCTGTGGATACAAGTAATTTGTTTAAAGAGCACTGACCTATGAGACAGCTAGTTTGTGTTGGCTGTGATGGAAGGGAGCTATTGACTCTGAGCACAGTGTAACAGCCCCACTGGAAGAAAAAACCCACACACTGGAATTTACACAAAAGGTCCTTAAAACACTTAAAGCTTGAGATCTTTTCATAAGGTGAAGTGGGTTAAAATGATACAAACCAGTCAAAGTAGAGTCAGATACAGATAGGCAAAATATGGAACCTTCAAAGAAACAGCAATCACTTAGCTACAAAAATAAATTATTTTCCATATTATTTTTGGGAAGAGTAATTTTTAGCTCATAAATATTCTGTTAACCTAGTGATTATTTTCTAAGATTTCCCGAGAAAGAAATAGAGTGTGTCTAGAAATAATTGTTGTTTTCTTAGGTGAAAAGTATTACAGGCCTAGAAAAATAAATAAGTTTTTAAAAAGGTATTCATTTATCATATGGCATAGCTGCCCATCTCACATGAAGGTGACTCTGGACAGCAATCCACACTTAATTAAAATAAAACAATATATAAAAACACAATTTAAAAGTAACTATTAAAAACAAGGGAACGTGATATTTGTCACATTAAGGGAGCCAAAAGCTCCTTGGTGTCCTAGGAACCCCTAGGCCTCATGGCATAATCAGATCTTGAGGGACTTGAGGGATGTGAGAGGGCTGTAGCTAACCTCACTTCCAAGCAGAGAAGATGCCCTAAAGCACCCACCTTTTGGGACCCGCCAAATGTAATTCCATAGCAAATGGAATCCATAGCATGACTTGTCTGCCAAATAATTCAGACTCAAAATTTGGTCTCTAACCTCTCTTGCATTTGTTTTCTCTAAAGCAGGGGTCTCCAACCCCTGGGCTGCGGACTGGTGACGGTCCGTGGCTTGATAGTAACCGGGCCGGAGTGAGCGGTGGAAAGAGTAGCGCAACTATTAGGAAAGTGTAGCAAATGCTCCGCTATCCTGGCTGCTGGCCAGGGCGCTCCCCAGGGGAAGGACAGAGGCAATGGTCTGCATTGGGGGGGTTCGGGGCACCACCGGGCCCTGCGCAGGGGGAAGGGGCTGCCCTCCTGCCTGGGATGCAGCCTGTCCTTCCCTGCCCCAGCCGAGGATCCTTCACCAGGACCCCTGGCAGCTTTCCCGCCCGGTTGCATGTGACCACCGAATGCGCGCACGGCCCACGTGACTCGACTCACCCGCTGGAGGCTCCCACCGGTCCGGGGAATTTTTTTTACATGAAACCGGTCCCTGGTGCCAAAAAGGTTGGAGACCCCTGCTCTAAAGTACCCTGTAGTTTGTTGCATTTAGAGAATGTGTGCTAAAAATTGCATCCTGCATTACTATTAACTTCTTTATTTGAGCAAAAGTTAGCCAAATGAAGAAGAGGAAGTAGCCAAGATTAAAACAACCACCTAAACTAAGCCAAACTTAAACAGTAATATCCATTAACATTGACCTGTAGTTTTTCTTTTGTCTGTAAGCTATGCAGAATTCACTGAATTTGAAAATAGTAATTCACTTTACCAAGAAAATAATAACATGTATTCATCCAAGTAATTCAGTTTCATAAAGCTACCTGTATAATTATTTCCCACACTTTCAGCGGCGTGCTTAAAAATACTAACTGTAATGTAATTTCATTTAGGAGCATACAAATCACAATTTTGGTGTAATCAAATAACATTGCATGGCTTGTAATGTCATTAAAAAGTAACCTGATATATTTCGTGTAAGAACCGCCAATGACTACTAGCAAATAAATGATGAATCAACCTTCAGAAAACTCCTTAATTTGAATACACCAGGATTTTATTCTTTCAGGTATTTTAATTGTCATTAAACAAGCAAGTGATACATGACTTGACAAATATTAAAACAAGTACTACACTCAATTATTAATTTGCACTGTTCTCTTTTAAATGCAGCAAATATCTCATTAATTTAATTTTAGGTGCCCACCAGTTTATATTTTACAGTCTGGAAGGCAATTTACTAACTGGCAATTACATACAGAATGATTGTTAATTCTGCTCCTAAGTGCTAGCTGCTTGAAAACTGTTACATCTCTCTAATTTCTGACCTTCTTACAACAAGGGTGAGGTACATTGGGAATAGCAAGGCCTAGCAGAGAAGAGCCGGACATGTCATTTGTGACTCATTCTTTTAATTCACCGTGCTAATCAACTGAACTGCCACAATCTCCCAAGGTAATTGTATCTGTACAATAGTTGAAAGCAGCAGGCTAAAAGGCATAGATAGATGGTGTAAGGGACCTTCCCATCCTTCTGAGAATCAGCGCAACAACCGTTCTCTACATGTGGCTTGTGGAGTCTGGGATTGTGGGGTGTTTTAAATTGCGTTGTTTTATATCAACGCACACGTATCATTTAAATGCCTCCACTTCTGTACTTTGGAAGCTTCTTTTGCACACTATACCCTTGTTTCGTTCTTCTGCAGCTTTATTACCCTTTGTTCCACCTCATGCTGAGAAGGTTAAATGTTAGAATGCCAAGCCAGACTGCAAGCATGGTGGGATACTGATGAGAACCAGATGCCCTGGAGATTCTAGCCCTCCCTCTTATGGGACGACATAATTTTCATATTGTGAAATACAGTGAAGTTTGGCTCAGTTTTCAGTGGTGAGTGTAATTTCCAATGATTATCTCATTGTCCCCATCAATTTTGGGGCAATACAAATCAGACTGAAGTTTCCAGGTCAGACAGGCTGTGACCTTATCCTTCCTCTTACTTTCTCTAGTCATGTAGTACCTGAGACATGTAGTAACTTGTAGCTTTTTTTATATGTAGGCTTCCAGTAAATTAATTGCAGCCAGAACGGTTTTAGTAACTTTGATTCTCTGAAATGTCATTCGTTCACATGTCCTATGACTTCCTGGCACAAAGAATACATTGACCAATGTAAGAGTGTGGATTTTAAAACAGTAGCAAATTGTGAAAGTTGCCATTAAAAAGTTACTAAATAAATTACTTTCATCTGCTAAGACTGGATTCTCATTAGTACATGCAATAAAGTCATTGGAACTACTCATTTAGTTTGGAACTGATTAATTGCTGCTTTTAAAACAAAGCAGTCCTACATAAACATACACACACACTACATACACAAACACATACACAAACATTGCTACTTAAATAGTGATTTAAGTGGCTATTACTGGGGGGGAATCAAAATTATTATGCAACAGTCTAGAACTTGTAGTATCACACTTGCAAATTACACTTCCAATCTATATTAAGTCTGATGAAGAAATTATAGTGAAATTCTCTGTCTCTGTCTCTATCTCTCTGTCTCTCTGTCTCTGTCTCTGTCTCTCTCTCTCTCTCTCTCTCTCTCTCTCTCTTTCCCTCCCTCCCTCTGTCTCATCATATTGTCAACGTAACTATATAAACCATAACAGCTAGATTATTTATTTAACTCAAGATCAAAATTAATGCATTATGATTTATCTCTATGGAACTTTTTCAATAATCTACTGCTGCTATTTTCTCATGAGGGTGGCAGAAGACCTTTAGGTAACTTACTCTTAGTTTATTGCAACTTAGATACAGTCAGTGGTAGGTTCCTACTGGTTTGTACCAGTTCAGCCAAACCAGTAGTGGTATGGCGCCCTGGGTCGTTGGAACCGGCAGTGAGCCAAGTCTGCCACACCCCTGAACCGGTTCCCTGGTGAGAGTCATCAGAGCCACCATCTTTTTTTTTAGTTCTGCGCATGCACAGAACAATTTGAATTGAACTGCGCATGTGCACGCAGCGTGCATCCAGCATGTGTGAGCAAAGCACATGCGTGAGTGAACTGGCAATAAAGCTGGACAGAACCCACCCCTGGATACAGTACATATGCTTTTGAAGCCTAAGGTTCAGTCACTTCAGAAATCTTTTTAGAAATATAGGATTTAACTAAAAGCTATGCACAGACATTGGTTTCTAACCAGACTAATGGTGAAATGCTCCACCCTTCTGTATTTCCAGAATGAAATCACATGTGACTATGGAAGAGGCAAAATTTGCATCAAAATGTCATCCTCTATAGTCATTTCTTGTTCCCTCGTGTAGACACCTACGTGTATGATCGAGCTAAGCCATTAGCATGATTTTTTATGATATCCACTTAATACTTAGACAATTAGTATTTAGCCTTATGCATACATTTACCCATCATTTCTTTTAAATGTATGTTAAAACAACCACCACAGACCATTTTATAATTAATTCCAAATATTTTAAAATGGGACATTTAGGGTGGGGGTAGTACTATTTCAATATATATTCAAACTTAGTATTAGTTTAAACTGAATGTATTATTGTAATCTATCTTGTGTGTTTTTGTTTATCTTTTTATTCTAGTCCTATGCTTTATACAGAAACTATTTTTTAATAATTCTACCAATACTCTACAGGAATAATACATATAATAAACAAATCAGATGAGTTTTCTCCCTGGATAATACACATTTGGCTTAAAGATCTACATGCCCCTATTGATGCCAAAGACTTTTTTTCCAGATCTGGTACCCTAAAAAATATTCAACATGGCACCATCATAATCAATGATTATTTCCTTTACATTGGGTATGTGTCTATTACATATGTCTCTACTGCTCTTTTTACAGAATTTTACTCAATTCTTTATTTATTTAATCTAATGAAATATTTAGAAATGGTTCGTGACAAAACCCACTTCACATAAGTTCTGACCAACTCTCTGATTTACTTTTTGAAAGCTTAAACACAATTAAATACACTTTAGTTAACATCATGCAGAATACTTCTCTTTTTCCACTATATAAATATTCTCATTCTCATCCCCCCTCTCCTCTCTCACACACATAGTACATTTAAATTTTCTCATAAACCTCTTACACTGGGATAAATCTATCAGAGGCAGTTCAATTAATCTGGATCAAATGATTGCATAATTTAAAATATGTGACACTTTTTTCCCATATTTCCAACTCTATTGGAAATATGATTTTAAGTTTTACATACCCAGATTTAATATTTCCCATGTCCATAGAAAGCTTACTAATAAAAAATCTTTATCCCACATACATACATACATACATACATACATACATACATACATACATACATACATACATACATAATTTACGTAGGATCAGTACAACATAAACCATTGTGTTCATTCTTGATTACATGATCCTCCTGACAAAATTGTCAGTAAAAATTATTACAATGTATTGCTACATTTGGCTTTTTAATCTTGTATGCTGTTTAGATTTCTTTTTTAAAGTAAACAATAATTTACATACAGTGTTAGTATTTTCAAAAATTGAATTTGTTTCTGTTTTCATTACATGTCACAGTAATATCTGATTATGATAATTACTGTAACCACAATTGATACCTACATAATATGTATAGTGAAGTCTACATTTATGAAATATGTTAAAACAAAAATATTTAAAACATAATATTATGCAATAACGGATCACAGTGTGAATTCATTAATTTGAACAAAATGTAAACTTGACTATCCTATGTGAGTCAAAATAATTTAACTCTTCTAGAGGATTCTGCAAATCTTAATCCTGCACACATCTAATCTACTTAAATGTGGGTCAGAGAACACACACACACACGTACACACACGTGTGTGTGTGTGTTAGGTTTTTGAGCTGATCAATAAGTACACAACCATATATATATGTAATTGTTTCACAACAACCTGTTATTATTAGGACCCAATTCAGGGAGCAGACACACTGTTTCCTTTATTGCCCATCGGCTCATCGCTAGAGACCATCCAAACAGCAAGCCAAGAATTACGTTATATAATATTTTAGATATGTGTGTTAGTTTTATGAGCTGATCAATAAATTAAATTAGAAGAGACCAGGATAGATCTGTTTCGAGCTTATTAGCTCTCATCAGCTGGCCATACCCCATATATCTCGATATTATAGTTCTGTACAGTTTTAATGTTTATTTTTTACTATTTTATGGAACTATGATTGTTGATATTGCATTAATACATATGAAATTTCTGTAGAGCTTAATTAATTAAATGATAAGCTTTCTTTTAAATTAAAATTAAAATGAAATTGGAGTGGACATAAAAATATTTACTTTGAATACATAAATTCGGTGTTAGTTGAATAGGAAGCTTCTTCTGTGGAATTAAGGATGCATTTTGATCCATCATTTTAAAGCTACTGACAGCAAACAAGAAATCTTACAGTTTTCCTGCATCTTTAAAACATGTAAAATTCAACTTAGAGGTATTAGAGAAAGTTACCGGTATAGACAAACCGTCCAGGAGCACCTTTACAGAACTGTTTGGACTTGTAGGAGAGGGTTACTTCAACAACTCCAGGAATGTGCCGTGGTGGAGTTTGAACTCTGATGGCATGGGGTGTTATCAGCTATAAAAATGACGTAATAAATACAATTTTAGTCAAAAGTATTCTGATAGTACTTAAATTTATCAGCTTGCAGAATGGGCCTCAATTGAATCACCTTATCAAAATACTCTATCTGGCTATCACACCACAAGATTAGGATATTAGCAGAGACTTTGTTAAAAAAAATAAAAATATATCTAATGATTCTTGGTTTAAATTTCCCGGAAAGGCCACAGGGCACCATTCCTATGAAAATTGCCTCCATATGTTTCCTTAAACCTGTTCTGAGTAATTTTTAAAATTGTCCAAGTATATCTAGAAAGTCCCCAAAATTGGCCTTCTACTAAAGGGTCACGAAGTGTCTTTTGTATATTTTCCTATGTTTAGACCAATTCCACATGTGAATTCAAAATTCTGATGACAGAATTTTGAAATAAGACATCATAGTACTATTATATTAAGGAACTCGGTATTTACTAGGTAGCTCCTCCTCCCCATAAGCCTTTTGCAAAAGGCTGTTCATCCATAACTTACCTCACTCCACACTAACATTGTTCCGAAAACAACTTGCAAGCCATCAAAGAAGTTGTCGCCAATTATGATGACTGTCGCTCCACCAGTTGTCCAACCTTCACTGGGACTAATTGCCTTTATACAAGGGGTAGCTGCTTGTAGAAACAAAAAAATGAGAATTTAGTTTCTCTCCTTTTCTGGTGTCAGGTTTCGTGAATGATGAACCACGCAAAGCACAGGAAGAGAGTACATCATCCCGACAGGAAGCATAGAAAGAGGCAGTCATATATCAGGATGGCTGATGTAGTTAGAGCAAATTATTAAATGTTTTTAAAAAGAGAAGCCAAGCAGCAGAATACTCGACAGGAAGAAAAAGTGGCTTGATTCTGCAAATTATGTGTCAGGGCAAATATGACTATTACAAATGATTAAGCATCACTTGCACGTGGCGTGTTGATTTATCTGCTTTTCTGTTCAGATCTAAGCAGAGTCAATCAAAAGGTTGTTGAGAGAGATGTAAGAGCAAATGCTCTGAATTTCGATTCCTCATAAGCAGCTAATTGGGTTAGGTT
>CM077645.1:73200849-73218349 GCA_039707465.1 Rhabdophis nuchalis
ATGTATATTAGAGATCATATGACAATAAACTCCTATTGATAGTTTTATTTTTTGTCAATTTATTGAGTACCTTTTGAAAGTCAGAGGTTAATGTGCATCACTACATCCCCTACAATCAAAATCCATAATTTAATTATAAACAGTGTCAAGAAGCAACATGTGAAGAAATAATTTTTATTTATTTATAAGCATGGCTTTGGAATTACTGAAAGAATTAAACTTGAGTTTATCCTGATTTAGGGGAATGCAAGAAGCCATTCTTCAATGTTGGTGAATATAGTGTAAGTACAAGGCAGCTCATAAAATACAGTATCATTACACCCACATCATAACCTTTGAAATTCACTGATTATCTGTATTAATTTTTCTTTTAAGATGCAGAAAGCATGGAAGAGTGAACTCTTGTTCTGTTCCCAGCGGCAAGGACATATAGCTGAATTCAGCCTACTGATGTCTATGGAGATTCTTAGTCATCCAGGTCATGGTTGTCCCAAAGGTGCTTTTTTCAAGAGGCAACTTGACTTTCTGGTTTTGCTTTGAAGACGTTCCACTTCTCATCCATTTCCCACCATCCAGTCAGAGCTGAAGAAGCTTCTTGGATAAGAAGCAAAACGTCTTCAAAGAAAAACCAGAAAGTCAAGTTGCCTCTTGAAAAAAGCACCTTTGGGTCAAACTGCTGATGTATAAGCCTTAAGGTAGATAAAATAATAATTGTTTGCAGGAGATCTTAATTTCTTGCCCAAGTAGCTTATAATTCAACATTAGATCAACTAATTAGACATCATGTTCTCCATTAATGGTATTTTTGCATTTCTATTTCAATGTTAACGAAATATTGGTTGTGATTCCTGTACCCTGAAATTTTCTTGTTCTAGAAGATTCACATGCCCCACTTTTCTTATTGTTCTGAAAAGCTATAAATGTAACTTTTATTTTTCAAGCAGTTATCTCTATGTTTATTATTTTGGTAGTTTAAGGATTAGCATTGTGCCTTCTAACTTTTATTGTATTATTTCTTCTGCTGTGGAAGATCATATATGTGGCAAAAAGTGCCACATTTATTATGTGTTTATTTATACCGTTTATTAACGGTATAAATAAACGCTGTTTTACCTGAAAAGAAAACAATTTAATATAATGTTTTCAACTCCCAAAGGAAGATTAGGCAGGAAAAAACTCTTTGATCTGTATTATCTGAAAACCATTACTACATTGTCAGTGACAACTTTTCTATTTTAAATATAAATTATTTGGGGAAAATGTTATCTCTTTTTCAGTAAAATGTAACATGTATTGCTTTATACTATTAGAAATATATCCATTATTACTCTACAGATTTGTTAGGTATCAGTGGCTCTTTCAATAAAAGTAACTGGGATTGGATTTGGCCTTAAGTAAATCCTAGATAAATATCAGATGTTAGATGCTTGAATATGCAACCTGCAGTGGTTGACAATGTTTCATTTTAGAGAATTGAAATTACTTTTCTGTAACATTTTTAGGGGGGGAAAGGGTGAGGAGACATAGTGCCTTAATATGCTGCATTAAGGCCCAGTCCAGTGAGTTGAGCAAACTCATAGTAAATTTTTTACAAAAACTACCATTGATCATGTTGCTATGCAAACTTACATGCATAATGTATATTTTTCCCGATGATTTTTAAAAAGCCAAAGTAAAAGAAAATCGAACTGAAACCGAAAAAGCTGTTAGCAAATAAATAGGAAAGAACAGAAAAGGGCTGAACATTGCAGATGTTATATGTTATAAGAAATTTAAGTCAAAAGCAAATAAGGAAGGAACAACCTTCTTTTTAAAGTGGAATCAGAAAAGCTAATGCATTTTAATGGGATGAATCCGAGGACAAAGAAACCATGGAAAATAAATAAATATGGTCGTGTGCGGGGGGAAAAATGGTGCAAAGAAAGCATTGCAAATTAAAAAGCCATGTAAATGTGTGCCTACCATTTTCCAGATAAGAAGGGGCCGTACCTTCTGAGGGGTCAAGGCGGCGAGCCCGCCTTCCATGTTTAGAGTTGTTGTGTACAAACATGTTGTCTGAGACAGCCAGAACATGGCCATCCACATTGACTGTTGTTGATACAACAACCTAGGAGGGAAAGAAAGAAAAGAAAGACATTTCTTTTTTTGAAGCATACAGACTCTGAAAACGAGGTGCCCCTATTGCAATAATCATGCTGAAAAAATGTATAATGTAGTATGCTATTTTTATGAACACAATGTTATTCATAGATGCAATTCACTCTCTCGTTTTTTTTGGCTATCGCTGGAGATTTTCCTACACACAATTCCCCTCCCTTCTTCAACACCCTCCGCACTAATTAGAGTTTAATCTCCTATTATGCTAACAAATGAATTCAATTCTAGGAAAATATTCTTCTAGTCATTTGTCTCAGAAACACCCCTCTAACCACTCATTTTAAAAGCTACTGTTTTGATTGATCTGTTGATATATTGATTAGATAGTTTATCTAATTAAAATTTGTACACTTGAGACTGTCTTCAAATGAAGAATTGTGAGCACTCCAAGTCAAAGGGGAAAATACTTCATAAATCAGTAGCTATGTGTAACTTTCTGCTGTTCTCTTCAGAAATGATCTTTAGGTCATTTTTGCTATCGTATTTACAAAGCAATCTTATAAATAGGTGTTATGGGATAAGGAATTTCCAAAAATAGAAAAATTGCCTCATTTAAAGATTGAAAAGGAATAAAAGGAAATGTCTTTGCCTCCCATTGTAATAAACATTACTACTACTGGGCCTGGTATAATTTGTCACATAATACAGCAATATTTTGGGATACAGGATGCCTTTGTTTTTTATAGATCTGGCCTTTTAGTTTCTTCATGCAACTCACATGGAACAATTGTTTTTTGCGCTTTCTAGAATTTGAAAAAAAACAAATCCAGAACAGGTATTAACATCTTCCTTGAGATGATATGATTGTAGCTATTCTAGTGCACCATCAAAGCAGACATAAGGAGATGTTTATAACCCTTCTTCTTCTTTTTTTTAAAGAATATGTCTTCTTTCTGCATGCAGTCGAAAAATATTCTTTTTAGTTATACACAATTAATTCACATCAGGTGAGGTCTAGGAAGCCATTGGATCTTTCAGATCCAAATATTTTCTCACTTCTTTCCGCATTCGATTATCAGAATCAGATTTCATGCAAATTCTAAATTTCTGTTTTTCGTCCTTCTGAGGAAAAAAAAAGATTCACAATATGCTATGAAAAGGACTAGGAGGAGATTAAGATATATTGGATTTGCACATCTTGTCAGAACAATTCACAATTCACCAAGCAGAACAGATCACCAAAGGGAGAAGTAATCAATCGCTCTCCAAAGAACTTTCAGAGGTTCCTTGCAGATGACAGTAAACTGGTGGGAATAGCCAACACCCCAGAAAACAAGCTCAGGATCCAAAAAGATCACGACAGACTTGAACAATGGACCCTATCCAACAAAATGAAATTTAATGTGGACAAAAGCAAGGTTTTACACCTAGCAGGAAAAGCCAAAGATACAAGTAGAGATTAGGTGAAACCTGGCTCAAAAACACTAACTGTGACAGGGACCTTAGAATCCTAGTGGATGATCACTTAAACATCAGTCAGCAGTGTATGGCAGCAATTAAAAAAGATAATACAATCCTTGGTTGTATATACAGAGGCACAGAATCAAAATCATGTGGAGTATTAGTACCGCTTTATAAAGCCTTAGTAAGACCATGCCTAGAGTATTGCAACCAGTTTTGGTCACCACATTACAAAAAAGATATTGAGTACAGACAAGAGCAACTAAGATGTTAAAGGGAATAACAGTTGCAGGTATTGAGTATTAAGGATTAAAGAAGGCCTAGGAGTGACATGATAGCAGTATTCCAATATTTGAGGGAATGCCATAAAGCACCAGAAGGCAAGGCAAGAAACAATGGTTGGAAACTAGTCAAGGAGAGAAATAACATGGGATTAAGGAGAAACTTCCTAACAGTGATTGCCTTCATAAGTTGTAGGCGCTTCATCACTGGAGGTTTTTAAGAAAAGACTGGACAGCCACCTGTCTGAAATGGTATAGGGTTTCCTGCTTCATCAGGAGATTGGATTAGAAGACTTCCAAGGTCCCTTCCAGCTCTATTCTGATTGATTGATTGATTGATTGAATGCATTCTTAATATCTGATAACTAATGTTTTCTGCAACTGAAAGCAGCATATTGAATATGAATATCAGAAATACAATACAATAGCAGAGTTGGAAGGGACCTTGGAGGTCTTCTAGTCCAACCCCCTGCCCAGGCAGGAAACCCTATAACATTTCAGACAAATGGCTGTCCAACATGTTCTTAAAGACTTCCAGGGTTGGGGCATTCACAACTTCTGGAGGCAAGCTGTTCCACTGGTTAATTGTTCTAACTGTCAGAAAATTCCTCCTCAGTTCTAAGTTGCTTCTCTCCTTGATTAGTTTCCACCCATTGCTTCTTGTTATGCCCTCAGGTACCTTGGAGAATAGTTTGACTCCCTCCTCTTTGTGGCAGCCTCTGAGATATCAGAACACTGCTATCATGTCTTCCCTAGTCCTTCTTTTCATTAAACTAGACATACCCAGTTCCTGCAAACGTTCCTCGTATGTTTTAGCCTCCAGTCCCCTAATCATCTTGGTTGCTCTTCTCTGCACTCTTTCCAGAGTCTCCAAGTGTTTTCTACATCATGGTGACCAAAACTGTATGCAGTGTTCCAAGTGTGGCCTTACTGAGACTGAAATATCTTCAGTCACTTCTAATTCAGAATCAAGTTAATTCATATGCTGATTTATTCTACCATGACAATGACTTTTCATTTTTTTATCTTTAATTAGAACTCTTCTATTTCCAGGTTCAAAAGTTGACCAATCAAAAACTAAATAGATCCAACCCTGTCTATTGCTATTGCTGTGCCCACCACAGGAAAATGGTGAATAAGGCTTTCTGACTGTTTCTTAGCACAAATTTTAAAATGAATACATACAAAAATGAAAATTATTGCATTAGCATCTTTCCATTAGTTGTTATGTACCATTCTACTGTAATGATCAATTAATTATCATTATAATGAAAAGCCTTTCCTATTGCATCCACATGTATACTTGTAATATGTTGTATTTGTTGTATTTATTTCATATGTTGTATTTGTTGTAAGGATCCTATTTGTGCTTATAAGTCTACAAATTAAACTTAGGGAATTATACCAAAAACTGAGACAGAAACTCCAATGACAACAAAGTGTATAGTAGTTAAGGTATTGGACTAGGGCCAAAAAAACCCCAAATGCACCTTCAACCATGGATACTCATAAAGAGATGAAATGAATGGAACCACACCTTTATTCTCCATCCAAATATCTTACAGCAGGGGTCCCCAACCCCAGTCCACAGCTGGTACTGGTCCATGGCCAGTAGGGACTCACACAAGCAGCAGGAGTGCATACGAAACTTTACTTGCATATGCACAGGATCTCGGGTGCGAAATTATCCCTCCCCCACTGCCACTGCCTGCACCAGTCCGTAAAGCCAGAAAAGTTGGGGACTGCTACCTTACAGGATTGTTGTGAGTCTGTATTGCCTTTAAATCCTAGAGATAAAGTAGGATATTAATCTAACATATAAATAAATAAAAACCGTTTCCCTATTCTTGTACTTTTATTTCCCTAAATGGGGTTTTCCCCCCTAATGGACCACTTCTTATTTTTCTAGTGGAAGATTGGGGAAGGTTCTATGCATATTGACAAAATCACGTTTCTTGAAAAAAAGAGAAAGGAAGAAAGGAACAGCTTACAATGGTATCACAGATAAATTAATGCAATATATACTTTCCCTTTGGAAACCAGTGAGTACAAGGCATCAGATGTAAATTCTTTTGTATTTTCAATGTTTTAGATCACCTTTGATCCTGTTTTTTTTCCACATGCTCTAATTAGCTATCAGCTATTATATCACCTTCTCCTGTATATTCGGCCTCCTCTGAGGCAGCCATCTGTGTTCCCCTAGAGAAAAGCCTGAGGGTGTTTCTCTAGAAGTCTGTGATTCTGCAGCCTGCACTGTTTTCTCAAGGAAAAAAAAGCAAAACAACTCTCCACCCCACCCCCAAAAAACCCACACATGCACAGGCTGTATTGTTTGTCTAGGCTATCCATTTTAAAGGACTCACGCTGTTAACTGTTTACAACATTTTACATTTCATCCCTACTTAGAAGGCTAGTGGTTTTTATCTTCTGTGAGTTATAAGGTGATTGATACACCCATTCCATATAAAGTGTTTTTAGGACTGAATTGTCAGAACAATTGTCCATAGAATAAAACATATTATTGTAAAAGTAAAGCTTTTGCCTCGCATATATGTACTGGTCATTCCCGACTCTAGGGGGTGGTGCTCATTTCCATTTCAACGCCGAAGGCACACAGAATACTGTTACATTTCCATCAAATGTGATTCCTATTTTTCTACTTGCATTTTTACGTGCTTTCGAACTGCTAGGTTGGTAGATGCTCATACAAGTAATGGGCGCTCACTTGGTTACCCAGCACCAAGGATTCGAACTGTTGAACTGTCAACGTTTCTGATAGACAAACTCAATGTCTTAGCCACGGAGCCACTGTGTCCCTCTAAACATATTAAGTACAGTTCAAAATCAAGTTTTCGCCTCATTTTTTTCCTAATTGATAGACCCAAAATATCATTTTTAAAGGATAAGGACTTTAAAATAGACACTACAAATATGTCACTAAGTAATGATATGGGGGGTGGGGTTGAAGAGAGAATGGTGTTGTCCACAAAAGTACATTTGCATTCTCCTTAGTTTTATTTGGTTAGCTCTTTTTAGCAGTGCATCTAATGAAAGTGCTGACACACATGTTTTTAAAACAGGTTTAAATTCTTGTTTAAGACCTGACATCCTGTTAAATCTACTTAAACGTTGTAAAAAGCCAGCTTATTATCTACGGAAGCTGAAGGAAGACTTTCTAGGAGTTCTGTTGCCGCTACATGATTACTTATGACTGGTGAGACAAGTGGGTTTTTTCTACTAATTCCAGGCTTTAAATTCAGATAATGCCAATTTCAAAGACTTTATTTGTCCTTTAAATTGTATTCGGTAGGTCTACCAATTGGAAAAAAAAAAGGTAAAAGAAAAATCTTCAGTTAGAACTGTACTTAAGCCAAGTAGTCTTTGCTTAATGACCAGTCACTGAATAACCATCCAAAGTTATGACAGCCTTGGAAAGGGTGCTTTACAATCTGTATTAGCATTTCCAACCATTGTAAAATGTGGCACTGCCCCTCTCTGTGGTCATATGACCACATGCCAGACTCTAAGCAACCAGCTCAAATTTATAACCAGCTGCAATGTCCTGTGGTCACATGATCATGATTTGCAATTTCCCTCCTATTTTTAATCAGGAAACAGCAAAAAATGCTCACTGCATGTGCTGGATTAGTTTAATCCCTATGGGGTTCCATTAACTACCAGGATAACTCACTTTATGACAGTTGTAAAAATGGTCATAAAATCAAATTAGGTCATGCGGTGACATGCTTATCAACTGCCCTGAATTATAACCAAAAAGAATAGTTATGTTGAATTGGGAAACTATGCAGACCTATCCTCTGCTATATATAGTCTTTAATAATGCTGTTGTTCTATTATGATATTTTTAACATTTTTATTAATTTCTCTCATTTACTGAAATTAATTATCTAAGGCATAAACTGTTCTATAGTTGTTTGGATTTACCAAGGTAGATTTAGAAAACAATTTTACTTTTCTCCTATTAATATTTTAAAAATTGTTATATAAAAATTACAGTGATGAATCCAACTTTCAAGAAATTATATTTTTTCCCTCAGAAATTATATTTTATCACAACTTTCTATGAAAAATGCAGTAATTCAATAGCATAGAGAAAGTTCTGAAGGTAGGAAAATTATTATCAGATATTTCTAAGTTTTTTGAAAGGAGTGACATTCCTGCTTAGGTGTATTCAGATCATCATAAGAGAAATAGCTAAAATAGGAATTAGAGGAACAAGATAGAGTTTCTGTTTCTTTCCTAAAGGAAAATTGAAAAGATAACTTGCAATTAAATTAGTAAATAATTACAGGGAAATGACAAACCTTGGTTAAATTTTCTGCCCTGAGTGTCATTTTCAAAGTGAATGTATTACCAAAATAAAATAATAGGCTTTCCCTCTGTATAAAAATCTTTACAAATCCTCTGTATGTAATTTTAATTCTTTTTTAAAACAGTACCTGGAATCTTCGCATATCTCGTGGGTTTCCTGCATTCTTCAAACAGTTTTGATTGCACTTGAGGAAAAACTTTAGAAAAAATCTACAAAAATACAAAATTAGAATTTGTTAGAAAAATTAGGCATTAAGAATAAATGTTTAAGCATGTAACATGTTGCTACAAATTGCAAGTGATGGGATAGCATTTTATTACTGTAAAGTAGTAATATATAAAAAAATGAAAAGTTTTCTTATAGCCACAATATATATATATGAATATCCTTTATTTGAGCAAAGGATGGACTTGACCATCAAAAGGTACAATTTGGTGCATATCTGTTTAATAATATTAATATTGCAATCCTAATGATGTTTATTCAGATGCATACATGATTCAGGTTTCAGAATATCTCCAATTTTATGCCTCCGTATTCAAGAATAAGTTCCACATAATTCAGCAAGATTAATTTTATCTGAAATATATTGTATTAGTATAGAAACAGAAACCAACATAGAATGAACGGCTGGAGTACTTTGAATTGTTATATAGTCTACATTTTTTTTACATGCTTTAGTCAAGAAGAATTATAGGAGGCTCAATACCCTGCATAGTATGAAATCTGCTTTCTGAAATGTGGAAAAATAAATTTATTTTCTTTCATTCAGAAGGGGTTTATCCCTAAGAAGAAGTCTTCAAAATTTCAGCATTCAAAGCTCAAAGGTAAAACAAAGAAATGAACAAAACTTTTGATTTATAATCACTTTAGCAATTCCTGTTGAAGAAGGCAAATTGAGAATGGGTGTGTTTTTTTAAATAACCCTGAACACCAGCTAAATCCTAACACAGTAAATCTATCAGCTGAATCAACAACAACATATAAGCCAGGATCTCCTAAATTCAGTGGCCTCCATTCTTGAAACCTAGTAGGTATGATTTTCAACCCATTTTACTTTCCTTAAACTAGCTTCCTTTACTTCAGGAACATCATAATGCACTACTAATAGTGCAACCAACATATAGGTATGAGCTGACGGAGGAGTAATGAAGTATAAAGTCCAGGCTATAAACCTAAACATTTAAGGCTATCCTTTTATTCTGGATAACATTTTGTGGCCAAAATGGAGGAGCTCTATATTTTGCTGAAGTTAAGTGATCAGTCTGGAACTCTGCAAAGACCTAGCCTAATCCACCAACTGGCTAATTGAATTCTTTTAAATTAAAATTAGAAATCATATGAGATGATTTCCATCCACCCATGGAAGGGCAAGTTTAGGATTTTCCTCCTTTACCACAATCTGAATAAAAATATTGTCTCTTGCTTCACTTGACCTTATAAAAAATTCAGGTATTTCCCCAACTTTTGTGGTTATTAGAAAAAATGTTCCCTGTAATTAGTAGAATTGTTTTAATTTTTTGAAAATAGACCTGTAAATTTCACATTTTAGTGGTGTGTGTGTGTGTGTAGGAGAATTGTTTTGATACTTGTGACATTAACCATCATACACACCCTTTTTTGGGGAAGGGTATGCACCCAGAGTCACACTGCATGAGTCACATAAATGCAATACATATATACATTTTCTAACATTTAGTCTTAAAATAAGCCATATCCTGTTCTGTGTCAAATTTAAGGTAGGACACTTTGATCGATGCAAGATTCAATAACTGAGTGGAAGTTGTTTTTGCAAAACCAATATATGTTTCAGCTTCTAAGTATTTATTGCATCAAAATGTAACAATATAAGAAACAAATTGTGCTACTACAACACAACCACAGAAAATGCCTAATTCTCCATTAAGAAATGTAGACATTTAGATTTCCTGGGATTCTCAACAATATACATAGCATTTAATTGTTTATGAATCCTCCTGACTCTCCCACATTTCTCTGAATAAATCCATGAGTTGTATCACAGCTGTCACATTCATAGTAGAGCTATTGAAGAAGATAAGTGTACAGCCACTGAAATGTGTTTGACATATCTATACTTATAAATCTGACCACAAAAATTTGATGCATTTGGACAATCCCTGGGGAGAAAGTCCTAACTATTTTAATGGCCATAAACAAATGCTGTCATCCAATCCAAACCATGGTGAGGTTGACCTTGTAAGGCCCAATAGTCATTCCTAGAAAATGCTGGGGGGAAACCATGGAAACAAGTGGACATTTTTAAAAGCAAGAGCCAGCAATTAAAGCATCAGGCTAGAAATGCAGAGGCTTATGAGTTCTAGTCCCACCTTAAATGTGAAATCAACCAGGTGACCTTGGGACAGTTATAATATCTCAGCCCTAGGGAGGAGGCAATAGCAAACCACTTCCAAAATCTTGCCCAGCCAGTTGCTAGGAGTCTATACAGATTTGAAGGTACTAGAAATGAATGAATGAATGAGTGAATGAATGAATGAGAAAGGCAATATATTTGCAAGATTGTCAGTCTTAATATTTACAGTCTCAAGACATAGGTAGGGAAGGGTCTTGTATCAGCCTCAGAGGATGATGATGATGATGATGATGATAAATCTAATAATAATGTTTTTCTCTGAAATTGAGTTTGTGGCCTGAAGAGTAACTGAAGGAGTTTTAAGTGGTGGGCATCAGTGAGTCCAACATCTGGCAGTAGCACAGATGGCAAGTAAGTAAAAAAAAAATCCGTATAGTGGTACTACCTAGATACTCAACTGTTTTGAAACTCATCAATTTTGTACTCAACTCATTTTAATGCAACACTTAGACCTTAAGTACAGTTAAGTATTGTGTGGTCTTAAAGCAGTTTTCTAAAACTTGGTATATTACTTTTCAATTTAAAAAGCCAAACATCTCTATGGAGTGTAATTGAGCATAAAGTATTTATTCCATCATTGAGTTATCACATTTTCCAAACTTTGAGAAAAAATGTGATAGGAAGAAAAGGAATCATACAAATCAACCGGGCCTTTTGTTCTTGACTTCTTATTCAGTGACCAAAAAAGCAGTTTTTTTAATGCATTTAGCAGCCCAGGCTTGGAAGTGAATTCCTTACCTTTTGAAATCATAATCAATATGACAGTGTCTATGAGAATTCATATTAGTTCCTTTCACTTTATGAAAATGTTCAGAGCAAAAAAATAAATCTGATGAACTTTTTTCCTACCCACACCCTACCCTTTCTGCAGTCTTTAAAAAAAATTGAGAATATTTGGATAGAGCATTTATTGGAGAAGAATAACTGCCCTTAGAAAAATCTATGGTATTGTAGAAAGAGATATATATATATACATATACATACATACATACATACATACATACATACATACATACATACATACACACATACACTGTGGTTATTTCTCCCTTTGCTTGCTGTTTACTCACAATGGGAAGAGTGCTTGTTTCTGACCCCAATTTTTCTTAGAGAAATATTTTATTTGAAAATTAATCAATTTCTGCTCAAGTGCCACCTGTTGATCTATCTCCTTACCAAACATAACATCTTTTTCTTGTCTTATCACTTGCTAATAGATTT
The DNA here is from genome assembly GCA_039707465.1 of Rhabdophis nuchalis. Taxonomy (NCBI): domain Eukaryota; kingdom Metazoa; phylum Chordata; class Lepidosauria; order Squamata; family Natricidae; genus Rhabdophis; species Rhabdophis nuchalis. The sequence goes on from CM077645.1 coordinate 73,212,635, forward strand.
CTAATAATAATAAGAATAATTTTTAAAAAGGGTCCTTGAGAAGAACTTTAGCTAAAGAACTTGCAGCCTGCAACTGCACATTGCTGTGAACAGATCATCATAATTTATTCATTAATTACAATATGTTATTATCAAGTGGGTGACAGTACTTAGTGATTAACTAGACAGATTTGCCATGTACCAATTTTCACAGAAATGGTAGAAATATGAAACTTATTATAGAAATTAGAAAAATATGCAGGACAGTGAATGTAATTTATGAAAGGCTGAGGTCAAAACCTTTGGAAGAGGATAGATTATTGAGGGAAAAGGAGCTTCCTCTTATTTTAATTAATAATTTCTAAATCATTATTTTATACTTATCTTAAATAAGACCCTAAACATCTTACCATATTCTGAAAAGGGAATTGAGAATAGAATTAGGATGTTCAAGATGAAATGCCTTTTTTCCCACCCAAACGCTCTTGTAAACTTTAGGAAAGAAAATCAATTCCCATGCTCAATATTATATATTCATATTCAAGAATAAGTAGTTGGGATTGGAACTTCAAGGACTCTGGGATCATCATAAATGGCAATCATGTAATCTGGGATGCTGCCACCATTGTGAGTATATGTTAGCTTCCAAGTGCCCAAACTTCAATTATGTGGCTGAGGGGACCCTGAAATGGTCATAAGTGTGAGGACCAGTCATGAGTCACTTTTTTTTCAGCGCTACTGTAACTCATTAAACAAATTGGTCAAAAGTCAAAGATTACCTGAAGCACATGTAGCTCTGTAGCTCCTCTGCCACTAAAGGTTCACATTTCAAGAATTGTTTTCCCTTAAAGTATTTCCTTCATAGTGGTATGTTTTATTCAATGGTACCTTCTCCATGTGAAAAATTAAACTTGTCCAACTACTATTACTCTGGAGAAACAGCTTAGTTTAAAATAATTGTAGCTAATCACATTCTGTCTACATGATCTGTTGCTCTAAGGAAAAAAACCCCATAGAAGAAAAATGACTAAATACTTTATGTAACGTGTAAAATAATCATATATTATAAATCTGAGAGTGAAAGCAAGATAAACATTCAACCTATTAATAATGACTTTGATTTGGGAGCAGTCAAATAGATGAATTGAACTAAAGAAAAAAATGACCAAAGGTATCATTTATATTGCATTTATAAAATATTCCATGTACTTTTTGTACATGATCTATATCAGGGAGCTGAAGTCCTTCAGACTTAAAGTTGCAAAGGTTGGAGACCCCTGATCTATATAATCCTTGCACCAGCGGAAAACGCTGCAAATAAGAACAAGGCCACCGAGTATCTAATGAAGAAAAGAAAAGTTAAGATGTGTAATTATAATGATTTATAATTCTTTTCTTCTGTAACTTCCATCCCTTTCATAGTGATGTAGTTAACTGATTTGTAAATGTATTTTCATAGTTCCACAAATTGCATCTCTCTTATTTTGAATTATAACTATACTTTTTTGTTGAAGCTAGTAGACACAGATAGTTCACCTGTACTTTTGAGATGATCCTCTTAATAAATGAGTTGTATTTATCAAAAGAAATAATATAGATAGATAGATAGATAGATAGATAGATAGATAGATAGATAGATAGATAGATAGATAGATAGATCTACAAGACAGTTAGACAGTGGGTTTTTGCTATCTTGAACAGGATAAATGAATGTCTTAAATACATTTTTTTAATTCTGAAACTCTAAATTTTTTAATTGCCTGTCTCTGAATCTCTTTAATCTTTTTCTTGATCTGGATACTTCAATACTAATTTTATCCATATAAAGAAGAGTGACAACAACTAAAAGCACAATTGTAATTAACTTAAGAAAAAAAAAACTAGGACCATACACACACAAAATCTGATATGGATGTTCAGAAAACAGGGAAAATATGAAAAATAAAAGACACATAAGTGAGCAGTATGATGTGACCCTCAAAATGGCAAATGCAATTATGAGACTTTATCAACAAAACTTTTTATTTTTATTTTATTCATATCACAAAGGTGATTCTGGTGCCTAACAAATATATTAAAAATGCAATAGAAAAACAATATAAATAATAAACTTCACAGCCAACCAAAACACAAAGTGTCTGTTGAAGACACCATTCACCAACACTGAGTTACTTTCGCAACCATCTTATTCAGAAAACATCCAAATCTTAAAAGGCTCTCTAACAAGTGAGCAGAGACAAGGCCTAAATAATCTTGGACAGTACAGCAGAACTACAGAAAAGGTACAATTCCTAGCTCCTGCCTTATTGATAGGACTCAGAGCTTGCCCTGCTGCCCAACCTAATGGGGGAGTTAGTAACAATGTGAGTAAGCGATCCCTGAAATACAATAGAGCTTATTTATTTAGATTCTCCGACAGACAAATACGGAATTTAAAATTCAGAAGTCTCAATAAAACAGGGAACAAAAACAAAAACAACCTCCTGAAAGTATTAATAATGAGAAGAGAATATCACCCAGCTTCTGCAATCTGTAGCAACTGCAAGAAGCTTGGCAACCTTGTAAGACTGTAATTTCAGAAAGAAGACTAAAATTTCCGATAATTAGGTTTACGAGTGCCAGATGCCATGGCGACACAAGGGGCAGTGCAGCAAAGGAAGGGTTACTGACCTTACTCTGCATCTGAGCAGAAGCACATGTGATTGTTATGTGGGAGACTAGTATATTTACCTAGAGTCTTCAAAAGAGATAAAAATTTGAACCTAGGCAAAGAAAATATCTTCTACATGAGACATTCATGATGTTTAGAACTAGCTGTCTAATTTCCAAATTATGGTGAAAACTACTTTATGTAGGTTTGATCAGATCCCAACTCAAGTACTGCATTTAATTTGGTTATTCATTCATTTCATTTATTTCATTTATTAAACTTATATACCGCTCCCTTTCCCAAAACTCGGGATTCGGGGCGGTGCACAGGAAATTTTAAAAAAACCATATATAAACATGACAATGTACAAAATTTAAAATTAAATTAAATTATTAACCCTGTGCTAAAATTTACAATAAATTAAAACTATTTCCCTTAAAAACCAATTAAAACAATTTAATTTCAGGCTAAAGGCTAGGTAGAGTTAGGCCAGGCCGGCCTGTTGGAAAAAATAAGTCTTGAGTTTCTGGCGGAAAGAACGGAGGTCCGTGGTCGTTCTAAGTTCGGGGGTAGGTCGTTCCAGAGGGTTGGGCCCACCACAGAGAAGGCCCTTCCCCTGGGCGTTGCCCGCTGGCATTGCCTAGTGGATGGCACCTGGAGAAGTCCCTCTCTGTGGGAGCGAATCGGCCGCAGGGATGTATGGGGTAGGATGCGATCCCGTAGATAACTAGGTCCCGTGCCATGGAGCGTTATCATACATTAAGGAGTCCGAGGAACTGGAAAAGGTGTAGGTATAATAAGGATGATTTGGCTTTGAAACTAAGTCTTATGAGATTTATGGAACTGAGTAAGTTTATCAGAGAAACGATGACTGAGGAGAGAAGTGATAGTACCTTTCAGTCCATGAGGGGTATAATACATGAGAAACTGAGTATAAGAAAAAGAGTAATCTTAAATTACATCAAGACAGGTTCAAGTTGAATGTTAAGACAATTCTCTAAAAATAAGAATAGTTTGCCAGAAGAACCAAGGTCAAGGGAAGTGATAGGTTTTCTATCATTAGATATATATTCAAGCAGAAGCTGGACAGTTTTTCATCAGAGATACCTTAATTTGGATTTCTGCACTGAGCATGATAGTGAACAATGGATATTTCTAACTTAACCAGGCCACGATTAAGATGATGTAGTTTTATGGTGTCATTATGCCATCGTGAATTCAAGTCTACATTTAAACATCACTATGCCTTCATGTCCATCATAATTTTATGATTCTTTCGTGCTTTCATACTTATTTAAGTAATCCATAAGATGTTGTTTGTGCTGTAAGTGGGAATGAAGGCACAGAGATCTTTACATAGAATGTAGATTTGAATTCATGATGGGATATTTCACCATAAAACTGTATCATCTTAACCATGACCTAATTGAGTTGTCAATCCAAGTCTCTCCCAGCCCAGAAGAAAAAGGTGAGACTTTATTATATTTAATATCAAAATATTACTTAGAATTATCTTCATTTTTATTTTGTTAGCTAATATAATTAAGACTTTGGAAATTTGGTTACTTGGAATTACCTTCAGTTTCATTTTGGGAGCTGATATAGCTAGAATTTAGCAAATTGGTTACAATTCAGATGGTCCCTTTTTCTATTTATCCTACATCAAAAAGGAGTTTAAGCATAATTAATTTCTATCTCATTCTAATATCCTCCAACACACAAACTGTAAAAGTCTGTTTCATGTAAAGTGGAATAATGAACTGCAGTGTGGTTGCATCAGTTTATATTTTTACTGCCACTTTACACTAGCCGAAGCTTCAATTTATCATTAAATTAAAATGCACTCTAAGTAGAATGCCATAAAAAGGGAAGAATTTGATAAAGAATACATTTTGAACTCATTCCAAGTCACCACCAATACTGCTTCTGTGGTGCTTGAAGCAACACAATTAACAGTGCTACACTCATTTACTCTCTCGCACACCCACACACATCACCGACCTAAAAACCCAAGAGTTTAAAAGTTTGAATTAAATGGAATGCTGACAGTCCCACTATAAAGACATTATAAAGTCATCAATTAGATTCTCTCTTTTTTAGAACAAAATGGACTAAGAAGTGGTTTTAAATGTTTAAACTTTAAAATCAAAATTTTGGTTTTATCTACCAATAAATTAATGAAACAAAATGAATATAGACCAGATATCCTTTAAATAAAACAATATGTAATACTCAAAATATCAACAGAGGTTTGGAAAGCTTTTATTATTTCTACCCAAATAGATTGATGGAATGGAATTATATAGAAGGAATAGGGACTAGGGACTATTGCCTGGTTGGCTGGCTGGCTGGCTGGCTGGCTGGCTGGCTGGCTGGCTGGCTGGCTGGCTGGCTGGCTGGCTGGCTGGCCGGCTGGCCGGCTGGCCGGCTGGCTGGCTGGCTGTCCATCAGGACCAAAGGTGATGTGATGGAGCTAAAGTTGATACAGAGGCAGAACCCCGTAAAACAAAAAATAGTTTGATAATGGCATAGATCAGGCCACTTGCTGCAGAGGAAACCATCAACAAATGCATCAATGCTATATGACATGTGAGAGAGGTTGCTGGGCAGAAACTGAGCTGATGCTGACTTCTCCATTCTAAGCTTCCCAGAGATGTGGCCCAATAGATCATCGGCAACTTGGCCTGTGTTTTCTACTACAAAAATACACCAACATTTTATTTATTTTTATCCTTTCTGTACCACCCCTGTCTGTGAAAGACACATACACAAACTGTATGTACCACATATGTAGTGTATGCACAGAATGGTACAGAAATGAGATGGAGATAAATCAAGACACCAAGCTTCTCGCAATATCTGTGGGCAGATTTGGGATGCTTTCATAGGCATAGTTTTAGTTATACAAGAGGACTAATGGGACGGAAAAGGTCTGAAGGGTGACTACATGACCACAGATAAGTTTCCAAACCACAGACATGGCAGCCCTAATAGAAGAACTGTATTTAAATAGCCGACTTCTTAAATACAGAACTAAGTACAAATTTTTGTATGTCCTCTGGAGGATGAGTCTTGTTCAAAAGAGG
>CM077645.1:73228349-73235849 GCA_039707465.1 Rhabdophis nuchalis
CCCAAGAATAGAAGAGCTCTGGGTCTGATCTCCTTTCATAATGATGAGTATAAAACCAGTGAATTATAATAAGCAAATGTAAAATAGGTTAACGCTATTGGAGCTGTTTGTTCAAACACTCTGGATGTATGTGCAGTAGTTAAAGTATATGGCAGGGAAGTAAGCAAGATAATCAATGTAAAACTACTTGGTAATACATCATAAGCTTTATTTTCCCTTAAGTTTAACTATTTCCAGTCAGAACGGATATGATTCTAACCTCGGTTGGAAACAATTCCCTTTTATGGATTAAAAACTACGGTTGGGATATTTAAAAACTATGGGATATTTGCGATCTTTGTTAACAAGGCAGAGGAAACATTTGGAGAAAGTCTTATGGTGTTCTCAATCTTTTAATATTTGTTCCATTTTTGACCCTATGACCAGGAATAGAATAGAATATTCTTTATTGGCCAAGTGTGGTTCGCGCAATAAAAACCTCCTTGGTCTTCATAAGGAGGAAGATTTAAAAATGGAGCACTTAATAGCATTCCAAATAATTGCATTTGCCTCGCCCATAAAAACATATTGGAAAAACACTTTTCTCTGAAGCCTCCAGGTGAATCTGGCCCATTTCAAACTCAAACCTTCTTTGCCAGATTATTTCTCCACACCAAATTTGGTCTTGCTGAATTTTGAAAGAGTGCTTGTGCTGTAGATGGAAACGACAAACTCCTGAATCACTATTATGTATTTTATTTCCAACATCCTGCTTATCTGGTAAAAAGGCAAAAGAATAATATGGGTAACCCAAATCCTATAAAAAACTTCTTCATTACAACCCTTAAGGTTAAGAAAACAAACAACATATGTATTTGTCTTCTAGGTCTAGCTGTAGTTGAATCCACATTCATATTTAAAAGTAACCTTCTTTGCTTTTAAGGAGGAGGGATCAAGTGCATCAAAAAGCACTATAGAAATCCACTAATGGCTCAGGATTATAGCAAAACGCTGCCCTGAGCTTTTAGAAAGGATTTCATCTACTACATTTCCTGGAAAAAAATGTCCACTGTAGAATTCCGAAACAAATAAAAACATTGTTCCATAGACTGCAAAAGGAAAGCAACCTTGTTCAATAGGCATTGTGTTTGCCCAGCTACTGATACCTTGGCTTTTATGGAAGAAAAACAGGTCAGGTCTATGACATCACTACAACACAAACACTCCTCTGTGCAAAAGTCAAGAATGGATTTTCACTTTGGTGGGAAAGTAGAACGCTACCCAGAAAGAAGGTTTCTTTAGATCTAGCGCCAATGCACTGTTTATTTGATGAAACTATTAAGAATATTAATAATTTGATAAACAAGGATTGCCTTTAATTATTCATTATGAACATTTGGCAATGGTAAAATTATATTCAGAGAACAATTTTATAAGCCACCTAATTGTAAATTAAGTATGCAACAGAAAACTACTAACATTGAAATTAAAATATTTTATGATCCTGCAACTGCAAATATAAGGAAAAGATTATCAAAGCCCTGCTGTTGATAGGCAATTACTTTATAAATACACTGATGCTTCAGGATAAGGAAGTAAAGTGACAGCAAAGAAAATGAAGGGGGGAAATAGAATGTTGAAGCAGCCATACAGCTGGGTATTTTGAGTCTTTCCAGACACCAGTTGTGAGCATAGCTTGCTAGAACACAACTTTTCAAAAAGATAAATTTATAAATACTAGGAATCAATGTGGACCAACCATGATTAAGTAAATGCAAAGGTTCCCTTTGCACATATGTGCTAGTTGTTCCCGACTCTAGGGGTGGTGCTCATTTCCATTTCAAAGCCGAACAGCCAGCGCTGTCTGAAGACAACTCCGTGGTCATGTGGCCAGCATGACTAAATGCCGAAGGCACATGGAACGCTGTTACCTTCCCACCAAAGGTGGTTCCTATTTTTCTTCTTTCATTTTTTATGTGCTTTCAAACTGCTAGGTTGGCAGAAGCTGGGACAAATAACCGGATCTCACTCTGTTATGCAGCGCTAGAGATTCGAACCGCCAAACTGCTGACCTTCCTGATTGACAAGCTTAGCGTCTTAGCCACTGAGCCACTGCGTCCCCTTAACCATGATTATAATGATATAAATTAATCCACTGCAGGGTAAGGCCATTGAAGAGTCTATCAAACTAATTCAATGTGTGTTGGTAAATACAGTTTTTTTCTGAGAGAAAGTTACTAGCCCAAAAAATATTTATCTGTCTCCAATTAATAAGGGAGAAGTATAACTAAAACCTGGGCTTTCTCTCTGATCCAACACTATAACTACTATAATATCTTACATCTCTCTAAAATATATTATACACATGTATGCACTCATATACTGTATGAATGTATTTTTTCATCTGTTCAATCATGTCAAATTCTTAGAGACTATCTAGATAAGTCCTTGCAGTTTTCTTGACAAGGTTTTTCAGAAGTGCTGTTGCCTCCTTCCTAGTCCCAAGGTCATCCAGCTGGCTTTGTGCCTAAGGTGTGGGGCTAGAATTCACAGTCTCCTAGTTTATAGCCTGATGCCTTAACCACTATAGTTACCACATATATAGAAACACAGATACAATGTATACAGTGGCATGTACCTACCTACACATATTGCATACAGATAGCATCGACATAGCTCCATTTTTGTCAAAATATTGAGACATAAAAGGAAAGCCGGTCACCTATATTTATACAAATACTCTTAATGCTTTTGTAATTTTTGACATTTAATCTGTAGTGTATATACTTAAATGTGCGTTTAAATATCTGTCAAGTCTATTTTCATCTTATTACTAACATCCAAGACCCATTAACAATATTAAAAAGAGCTCTTGATTATTAGTTTATGTTGTTTTCGGAGTATGTGCTTTGAAAAATGTGACATAATTATTTGACCGGGGGAGGGGGGAGAATTAAAAAGGGGAGGGAGCAGAAAATTATAGAAGAGGAAGTAATTCTGCTTTTTTTCCACTAGAGGGCTTTTCATTCATATATTTATTGCTGTGTTTTTAATGCAAATTTAGTCTAATGGTGTAAATTGGCTGGCTATTTGGAACTTTTTGTAATCTGAAGCAAAATTAAATGATATTCCTTAAAATATTGCATTTGTGATTCGGTTTATTGTAACTATTTATAACTATTTATAAAGCAAGCTATTGTAATTATTTAAATTGTAATCTGTTCCGCAAAATTAAATGATACTCCTTAAAATAGTATAGTTTGATTGTGATTCAGTTTATTGTAACTATTTATAAAGCAAGTTACAATATTGTAACTATTTAAACTCCTGATTTAGGATTTACAATGCAATTCTGCCTATATCTATTCAGCAGTAGGTGAAACTGAGTTAGGTAGGCCTTACTGTCAAGGGAATGTGTACATTTTGTATATTATATTTTAGCATCTAACAAAGATATTGAATTGAAAGGGTGTTTTCATCTCTCTCCTCAAAGCAGTATGCCATTGGTGCATTTCCAATAAGCAAGACTGGAGAGTTAAGCATACTCAGTATTTTCAATCGAAAGTGGACCATTTTGCTTGGATACACCAAGGTAGAGTCTTGAACTGGACAGTTCAAGCAATCAAAGTTGAAATGTTTCCACAGCCTTGCTGAATATTTATGTTATAAAATCAAATTCTCATTGTATTTCTCTATGCAGGTAGTCCTTGACTTAGGACCACAATTGAGCCAAACATTTCGGTTGCTTAGCAAGATAATTGTTAAGTGAGTTTTGCTCCATTCTATGATGTTTGCTTGCCACAGTTTTTAAGTGAATCACTGCAGTTGTTAAGTTAGTAACACAGTTCTAAAGTCAATCTGTTTTCCCATTGACTTTGCTCGTCAAAATTTCGCAAAGGTGATCATACAACCCCGGGACACTGCACCTGTCATAAGTACATGCCAGTTGCCAAGCATCTGAATTTTGATCACGTGATCATGGAGAGGCTGCATTAGTGTGAAAAATGGCCATAAGTCATTTTATCAGTGCTGTTGTAACTTCAAATCATTATACAAATGGTTGTAAGATAAGGACTGCCTATATTACATTCTTTTGAATTATAAAAAAAAGTAAAAAAGAAAAAGTAACTATTCAAAAACATTTGAACTGGGACCATTTCCAGATCATAGAGGACTCTCTTTCATATCTTTTTAGGATATCAAAAAAAGTGAAAGAAATTCCACTTATTGATGCTGCTGCTGTTGTGATTACAAAGACTCTTGGTTTTCATAAGGGTAAATGGTGTAACTAATTGTTTATGCAATGGAGAAAATAACATCACTTTTACTTTAATATACAACCATTTATTTTGAAATCATCAGACATAGTTAAGAATAAGAAATCCCACCAATCTTGGAATATATGTAGAAATTAAGAAAATGATTTCTCATTTCTTAATCATCATGCTAGCAGTGTTATCCTGTAGAACAGACACTATCACTTTAAATTAACATAGAGCAGAATATTTGGCTAAATGAATAACCCACTCACTGTACACGTGCTTTTGAATAACCAAAGAGAATTACAGCCCTGAATGTCATGATGCTATTACAAAAATGTGGAAATCTGGGTATCTAGACCATAAGTCAAAAGTGATGTAATTTGATACACTAACTGAAGTGCATGTAGAAATCAGAAGTTCCTGGGCTAATAGTTTTGACTCCCAACTAAAAGCCAAATGAGAAACAGAAAATATAATGGAAAAATGCTGAAAACCATAGAAGCTTGGAGTACTACCAAATGACTGCATAATCTCTTGCTGCAAGTATTTTTGATTATAAATTACCCTAAAACTTGCTATGCCTCTCTATAAATCAAAGGCAGACTTCTCTTTATCTGTATATTACTATGTAATATGCTGAATATATATATATGTGTGTAATTTTAAACCTTTGGGATAGTCTATCGATGCAAACCAACTTAATTTAACCGTATTTAAATTGCCTTGCAAAGCTTTTTCCAAATATTTGCTATGTGTTTGAATATGCCAGTTATTCCAAAGTCTTTTTTTGTTGTTGTTGTTGTTGTCGTTGTTGTAAATTGCAATTTTACAACTTCATGCTTGTGATATATTTTGATAAAGCTCTGCTGACACTCTCTATTGGCCTCCAAAGACAAAATAGCTGATACTCCATGAGCCACCAGAGAACACCCAATTTGTTGTGAGGCGGGCTGCTACTTTGGCATCCTCAATCTGCATGGAGAAAGATTAAACATTCAATTTGTTACTTGATAGGCCACAAGGTTCACCACTTACCATACAAATGGAAAACATTACTGTCATCCCTCAACTTGCTTGCCTGAGTATTTTATTATTTGTAATATTTACTTCAGGGAAATTATGATTCATGTCATATTTATCTTCATGAAAAATGAGCATCTAAATGGAAATCACCTTTGGAATGTACCAGGATATAGCGTAATACTAATATGCTTCATGAACTATAAAATTTAGTCACAGTGTATGGATATATTATAGCATGACTTTAATACTCTCCTATCAAGCAAATTTTCTCTGTGTTAAGCTGATACTCTGAGACCTGATTTCAGTTTGATAATCATTACACTTACATGATGGTACAAGTCACAGCTTGTAGATTTATGTCGCCCCTCAGCTCTTTTGCATTAATCTGCCTCCGAATAAGCTATTTGCACTTCCTCAGTGCATGCAGGAAATTGAAATAAGGTGCAAATTTGTAGGCCTTAAATTTGAACAAGTACAGACAGATATTTTTCACTTGATGCCATTCATTTATTTCAAGTAAATACAAAAGACATTTTTATCCTTTGTCTTTATCCTGAGGCGGTTCTGCAACAAAAATGTTGCCCTGTTTATTTTCTTATTATTTTTGAAATGAATCTCATAAATGCAACAATTAGGCATTTTGGTTTTATTTTTAAAAGTTATTTATAGTTGCTTTGAATTACCCTGCAATAAATCCCTGTAAATGTGTATAATATTGGCATCAAAAATGGGGTGTCAGGAACTCAAGTTATTTCTTCTCACATATTATTTGGAAACTGAAATCCAATTTTTACCATGTTATTTTACATAATGACTTCATTTATTGTTGTTACATATACAGTGTTTGATATTTGTTCTGTCATGTTGACATTCATACTTACAGCATACCATTTTATAGGTATTGTCTTGAATTTTATACTATAAAAACAATGCAGAAACACAAGTTAAATGTTTTTTTGCCTAATTAGAAACACTATCGTCAATAAATATAATTTGAAATATTTCAAATGTCATTAAAAACTTTCAATAGTCAGAAAAGATGCATTAAGGATATTTCAATTTCTAGATTAAGTTTGTCCAGAACAATATACTTCCTTATAACGACCTATAACCAATTGGGATGTTTATCAGAAAATTATGCAAAAACATCTTTCTGGCAGTGACTTGTGGTTAAGCCAACAGCAAGGAAAGTATTTCTTTTGCAACTGCAGAGAAATGACAACATCAATTGAACCCGATTCAACAGGATTATTGACCAAGTGTTGTTGAGTTTGAGATTCTCAAGTCAGAGACAACAATGATATATTGTTATTATATTGGCTTCCATGTTCTTGATTCAAGAGTATATCAGAGATCATTAATGCCTTTGGTAATGTTTCATTAATTTATTAGGAATTATCCTTTTCTTAATAATGTAAGTAACTAAACCTACTATTGTAGGAAACAAATGATATTAAAGCATAGCATTGTCAATTTTCCACAATGGAGGAAATATGGCCATAATAGACCCTGCTTATTACAATTGCAAGTTGTAACAGTCATAAAGCAGGTCACCCATACGACCGATCCAACGTTATCACCTTTTTGTGTCAGTCATTAACCAAACACTATGATCATAAAGTGAATGGTGAGGTCATACAGTAAACCCATTGTTTTCTATGGGCTGTTTTGCTGAAAACCACACGCTAATGCTAGTGATCAGCAAAAAATGTCATAAAACCTGGTCACATGACTATGGGAAGCTGCAAACAGTTGTAAATGTCAGCTGGTTGCCAAGCGTTTGAAATGCAATTACTACTGCCTGGGGAAGTGGAAGTACAGTCATCAGAATTGGGTCGTAAGTACCATCTCATAAGGTGTTTTGTTCAGTTTAAGCTTTGTATGAGGTAAAAGCTAAGCATTAAGGTTTTAAACTATAACTAAAAGTTTAGGTATAGTTTATTCAACAACATGTTTAAAATAAATCAGAGTGAAACGAGAAGCTACTGGTAGCTCTTGTGTCACATATGAAAAGTCATTATCTCGGCCTATAACAATGAATTGTGGAGAAGACAAAACAAGATTACTCCATGACAAATTCTCTTCAGGGGAAAAAAAAATAAAGTATAGCAAATTATAATGAAAATTAGACTTTTTTTTACCTAGCATAGTGCAAAATATGTTTATACACACAGAGGTATACCTTTATATACATATACCAGTTACTGTTACTGGAAAACAAGACTATTGTTCAGGC
>CM077645.1:73240849-73245849 GCA_039707465.1 Rhabdophis nuchalis
GGGTAGTTCATGCCAGACCGGCTAGATGAAAAAAGTGCGTTTTTAGGCGCTGGCGGAACAGGCGGAGGTCAGAGATGACTCGGAGTTCGGGAGGTAGGTCGTTCCAGAGGGCTGAGCCTGCCACAGAGAAGGCCCTTCCCCTGGGGGTCGCCAACTGGCATTGCCCGGCCAACGGCACCCGGAGAAGCCCCTCTCTGTGGGAGCGAATCGGATGTATGGGACAGCAGACGGTCACGCAGGTAACTAGGCCCCATGCCATGGAGCACCTTGAAGATGGTCATCAAAACCTTGTAACGTTATTCTTTTCTGTTTGAGTTAATTTAACTCAAACAGAAAAGAATAACAGCGTTGGAAGGGACCTGGGAGGTCTTCTAGTCAAACGGTTCCCAATCTCTGGGCTGCAGCCCACTAGTGGGCTATGAATTTTTTGTAACCGGACCACGGAAATGTAGGTAAGCACATCCCCACGTGCTGCTCTGCTGGTCTACAAAGCTGGAAAGGTTGGGGAAATCAGTTCTAATCCAACCCCCTATTCAGGAAGGATACCCTACACCAGGGGTCCCCAACCCCCGGGCTGCGGACCGGTGCCGGTCCGTGGCTGGATAGGAGCCGGGCCGCAGGGCCGGAGAGGAGGAGGAGGGAGGAGGGGGCAGCCCCCTGGGCAGAGCGCGCGCGAGAGCCTCTTCCTCCACCTTTGTCGACGGTGGGACTCCTGCGCGCCGCAGCAAAACAGCCCGCGGATTCCCTTCCTCCCTGCCCCCCCAGAGCTTCCCCAACTGGCATGCCACCCACTCGTCTTTTTCCAGGAGCTGCGGAGGTTCCTACCCCCCCCCCCACGGAGCCTTCTCAGCTCCTGGAAGGAGCCTGACCAGTGCACGAGGGACCAAGCGCGGCAGCAGCCGCCCAAGCAGGGCAGGCTAAGGCTAGTGAGCGAGTCGAGCCGAGCTGAGGAGGGGGGGGGGGATGGGACGACGACAGACCGACAGAGAGAGGCATAGACACAGAGAGAGACAGGGTGGGAGGGAATCAGAGAGTGACACACACACACACACACACACACACACACACACAGATGGAGGGAGGGAGGGAGAGAAAGATAGACAGAGACACATAATGAATGATTAAGTGCCTGAATGCGGGACAGACAGACACACACACACACACAGAGTGACAGAGATGGGCGGACGAAGGAGAGAGAGACAGAAAGAAAAAGAGAAAGAGAAAGAAAGAAAAAGAAAGTGGGAGAGAGAGAGAAAGTAAGAGAGAGAGAAAGAAAGACAGACAGAGAAAAAGAGAAAGAAAGAGACAAAGGAAAGAAAGAGAAAAAGAAAGAGAAAGATAGGGAAAGAAAGAAAAAATGAGAGAGAGAGAAAGAGAGAGAAAGAGGGAGGGAAAGAGAAAGAAAGAAAGAAAGAGAGAAAGAAAGAGGGAAGGAAAGAGAGAGAGAAAGAAAGAGAGAGAGAGAAAGAGAGAAAGACAGAAGGAGAGAGAGAGAGAGAGAGAGAGAGAGAGAGAGAGAGAGAGAGAGAGAGAGAGAGAGAGAGAGAGAGAGAACTTATGACCACAATTGAGCCCAAAAGTTTGGTTGTTAACCAAGACCATTGTTAAGTGAGTTTCACATTTTCCAAATTGGCCACGCCCACCCAGTCACATGACTGCTGAGCCACTCAGCCGGTCCGCAGAGTTTTCTTTAAAATGAAACCGGTCCCTGGTGCAAAAAAGGTTGGGGACCCCTGCCCTACACCATTTTAGATGAATTGCTGTCCAAACTTTCCTTTAAAAATCTCTGCTGTTGGAGCAGCCACAACTTCTGGAGGCAAGTTGTTCCAGTGATTAATTGTTCCAACTGTCAATCAATTCCTCCTTAGTTATCTGCTGGATCTCTTCTTGATTAGTTTCCATCCATCGCTTCTTGTCCTGTCTTCAGGTGCTTTAGAGACTAGGTTAATCCTCACAAAGAAAAGGTGCTTTTGCTACATTGTTACATAAAACCTACGGTAATTGTAGCTTCTGGGTTGAAAAATAGATATTGCTTCTCATCTATTGTGAATGCTTTGTATTATATATATTAGACATTTCTGGCTCAGTGGATCGGTGGAGGCAGTGGCAGCGGTGGTGGTGGGGGAAAAGGAGATGATTTTGTGTGCACATGCCACTTTCACAAATGTACATTTGTGCATGCATGTGTACACTTCCCACCACTTCCACAGCTTGGTTCCAAATGGGCTGCGGCCCAACTCAGGGCTATGGTCTGGGGATTCGGGACCCCAATCTATACAGTACCAGTAAACTGATGGGTTTGTTTCAAAGTGAGTGAGAAAAATTTGGATGAGTACAACAAGCAGTTATACAGGTAGACCTCACTTAATGTCTGTCCTGTTTAGTGACCCTTCAAAGTTTCAACGACACCGGAAAAATAACTTTATGACTGGTCTTACAACTACCACAACATCCCCGTGGAAATATGACCAAGATTTAACCATCAGCAGGTGTTTATGACGATCACAGCATTCTGCAATCATGTGATCACCATTTGTGCACTACACAACAAGGAAAGGAAATCAATGGCGAAGTTGGAAGTAAAAAATGCAAGTTGTGGACATGTGAGTCTTAATTAATGACTGCAAGTGATTCACTTAATGACCACAGCAGAAGAGAGATTGTATGTCCAGCATGGTCACATGGTACCTTGCTTAACAACTGTGTCACTTAGCAACAGAGTTGACAATCTCAGTTATTAACCGAGTGGTAATTAACCGAGGACTAATTTTTGCTGGTAATTTGAAAATAATTGCAGTTTTTTTCAACATTGATTGAAAGATTTACCAGTTTTGTCCAAATTTCCAAAAACACTAACAGCATGCAGAGTGAATTCTGAAGTCACAAAGGAATCACTTGATTTGCAATACAAATTAGCTAAAATACAGAGTCAGACTATTGGTCCATATTATTCAGGACTGTGATTGAAGATCAGTCTTCAAGTTTCTATGATGTTCTATCTGAGATTTCTCACACTGAAATATTCAACCTATGATTTCATTAAGATAAAAATGCATATTGTCTGTGAATTATGAACATGCCATCAACAAATTTAATATGAAAGGTTTTCACTACAACTCAGATTCAGACATCATAATAGTATTTGTATCCTAGCTTTATAAAATGATAATCTAAAGCATTATACTGTAGCTATGTAGAAGTTACTATGAATAAAACTACAGTCCTACATAAGCTTATATGGGAATAAATCCGCACTAAATTCAATAGGATTAAATTCTGAATAATATTCAATTCTAGATAGAAATGCATTCTTCTTACTGCTTAAAAAGCATAATTTCTGGCTTAAAGTTTAAAGTCTATATGATCTAAATTTAACTTCAATGGATTATCCTTAAGAATCATAGAATTTTTAGGGGCTTGGTGCTGCTGAAAGAAAATCCTCTAGGATGTTATAAAGTAATTCCAACTTTCTCTGGAAAAATAAACAGATTTAATAATTTCAACAATATTATTTTCTTCCTACCCTTTTTCCACAAGTGCACAGTACACTTTCTTTTTAAATCAACTCAGTGTTTCTATTGGATTCTAGCGGAGGCCTCACCATTAGACCAATGTGGCTCTCAATTTGAACAATAAACATGTCATGTGAATTATTGAAAATATACCATGTTGTGAATTTATTGAAAATATACCATGTTGTGTTTTAGAGTCGTAATTAATACCTACTGATTTAAAACATTTTGCTTTTTGAAATGTAAAGCAATCTAAACAAGTTATAAGTACACTGCATTTGTTTAAAATAAGGTAAATATAATGTATTAACAGTAACAGAGTCAAAATCAAGGGGGAGGACTTTGCCTTAGTTCAGGGGTAGGCAAACTTTGTAACTTTAAGTCTGAAGGACTTCAGCTCCTAGAATTCTGCGAGCTGAAGTCCTTCAGACTTAAAGTTACAAAGTTTGCCCACCCCTGCCTTAGTTAGATCCTACTTAAAATACTTATCCAATTTGGACAAGTACTTGTCCAAAGGATAGTGAAACACTGGAGCAAGTTCAGATGAAGATTATCAAAAATGGTGAAAAGACGGGAAACCAAGTAGTATAGGATAGGCTGAAAAATACAAGCATTTTTAGCCTACTAAGAGGTAACTGAGGAAGAGATGTGAAAGTGGTTTTCAGCTATGTAGACAGTCATCACATCATGAAAGAAGGTGTGGCCTTACTTGGATTGGCCCATAAGACAGTGATAAAATCATCAGGTTAAAATTGCAAGGAAGGAGGTTCAGGACTCTTGTCAGGAGAAAATTCTGATCCGTATGTTAGTGGAACAATCGGCTGTAATACAAATAGCGAAATTTTCTTTCCTCATGGAAATCTCCGAATGAAGAATGATAATCTGTCAGAGATATTCTAGTGCAGGGGTCTCCAACCTTTGCAACTTTAAGTCTGAAGAACTTCAGCTCCCAGAATTCTCCAGCCAGCTTTCTGGGAGCTGAAGTCCTTCAGACTTAAAGTTGCAAAGGTTGGAGACCCCTGTTCTAGTGGATCCTGAACTAAGCAGAGGGTTGGAACAGATGGTCTCTAATATCCCTTGTAGACTCATGAATCCACGAGCAATGACAGTTTTGAAAGCCTGCAGTTAATAAATATGCAACTGATGCTTAACATTTTAATCATAAGAGGACAGTAAAACCTCACCAATTCCAGAGAAATAAGGAAACACAGAATTGGAAAAACATGGCTTCTATGTTGTCTGAAAGTTAATTTTTATGCAAGAATTAATACTGTAAGATATTTCTAGTGGAACCATACTAAAACTAGGGATAACTAAATAAGTGATATGTGTATGGGTGAGCCTTTGTTACGTAACTCCTTTTCATTCCATTTGAGCATAAATCTCTAGATTATGTGTTCTTTCTTCTAACAGTTGGATGTTTAAATAAGAATTTCAATGCATCTCAAATTATTATGTATATGTTTTCTGTCAAACGTAATAAATTGC
>CM077645.1:73250849-73313349 GCA_039707465.1 Rhabdophis nuchalis
TCAGGATGGTGAACAGGCAATGATAAAAAACAATAATAAAAACATCAATATAAATACCTATGCTAAAAATAAATTAAATACTAAGCCTGCTCTAAAATGCACAATAAAAACCCCAATAAAACCAGATTAAAAGCTACATCAGGCCGGCCGTACGAAAAAGATGGGCTTGGCGGAACAGGTGCAGGTCCGTAGCTGTGCGGAGGTCAGGGGGCAGGTCGTTCCAGAGGGCAGGAGCTGCCACAGAGAAGGCTCTCCCCCTAGGGGTCGCCAGCCGACATTGACTGGCTGACGGCACCCTGAGGAGGCCCTCTCTGTGGGAGCGGACTGGTCGAAGGGAGGTATTTGGTAGGAGGCAGTCTTGCACGTACCTAGGTGTTTAGTTTAGATTATGATGGGTTTCTTTCTAAGGTCTCTCTCTAAGTTTGAACATCATTTAGCTTCTATAACAGCAATAGTGTTTAGATGTGTAAGTGGTTTACAGAGTCAGTATATTAACCCCAACCATCTAGATCCTCATTTTGCCAATCTTGGAAGGATGGAAGCTGAGTCAACCTTGAGTTGGTCAGGATCGAACTGCTGGCAGTTGGAAGAGTTAGCTCGCAATATGGCATTCTAATAACTGCACCACCATGGCTCTGTAATAATGCCAGATTTTATACTCCCAAATTATTCACAAACCCAAGACTATATAATACTGTGATGGAAATGCATATATTTAGTATGCATTTGTCTTGCATCCAGATATAAGCAGCTTGATTATGAAACAAAATTAGCTTATTGCAATTTGCACTGTTTGGGATACACTATACAAAAACCTAGCTATCTAAAGAAGGCTCTAATTCTGGAGAAGGTAGAAGGAAGTGGAAGATAACAACTAGCAAGATGGTAGATGCTTACTTAGAGTGGAGGTGGGTGCATCATTAGAAGATGTGATGGACTAGAGACAGGTGATGATGGAGAAAATCTATTTTATATGGTTGCTAAGAGTTGACAGCAACTTGATGGTACATAATCAATCAATCAATCAGGTTTGCACTGTATCATTCCTTCAACTTTCTAAATTTAAGTTGTCAAATATAACAGTTAAAATGGTTGCACAACTGTTCTGGTAAGATATGAGACTTTCTCATATCATATGTGCTCTATCCTTTTTCAAAAGGCAACTGGACTTTGTTTTCCTTGAAGTCATTTGGTTCTCATCCAAGAAGCTTTGAAGTCATTGGTTCTCATCCAAGAAGTTCTGCAGAACTGAAGAAGCTTCTTAGATGAGAAGTAAAATGTCTTCAGGAAAAACAACCTGTAGTGGCCTTTTGAAAAGACGCCTTGGGAACATTCATAATCTGGATGACTGAGAATCTTCCTAGACATGTGCTCTACTTTCCTGTATGTATTTCACAAAAAGAACAAGTAACGCCTCCTCATATTTGTTGAAAAATAATCATGTGGAATCATTACAAGAAATAAAAAAGGAAAATAGAACCAGCTATTATGTTACAGAGGGAAACAATTTCTGAACTCTTGAAAAATTCAGAACTGTTTGCAAACAATAAAGCAAGAACTGACACATTCAGTCCTTTCTTCTGACATACGATATAGCTTCATTTGTACAATAAATGGGTAATTGTTGCCAATTTAAGAATTATTATTTCTATTACTATGGCTACCAAACCCATTCAACTGCTTCACAAAACCACTTGACAACTGTGGCTTTTAGATCTTACTGCTGTTACATTACAGGAGACTTTTAAACAAGAAAGGCTTATGAGAAAATATACTTTGAATAAATTCTAGCTATGTACTCTTTTTTCTTTAAAATCTGTGGAAACTTTGGAAACTACTTTTCTTTTTCTTCCACTGACTGTTAACCTAGCATCGATTGAATTAATTTTTGTTCAAACAGAATAGAATATGGTCCAAACTAAAGGAAGAAGCTGCACAAAGACCATAATCTGCAAGAAATTTGGTCCTCTTTGCTCATGCCATCATCGCAGAGAGCACTTCAATTGGATGTACATTTTTCAAGAGAAACTCCAAGTTAATTTAGATTTAACTATGTCTGAGCTATGATAAATGAATCCTGCAAAATAGACTATTTTTTGCTGACTATAGTATTTTAGTGTTAGTTCTTCCATATGCTTTTTCTTTATTTGCAGCTCAAGCTAAATAAATGCCAATATCGACCTTGAAAGAGTCATCCTAAAGAACCACTGTGTGGATTATGATCTACAGCAGGGGTCCCCAACCTTTGCAACTTTAGGTCTGAAGGACTTCAGCTCCCAGACTTCTGGGAGCTGAAATCCTTCAGACTTAAAGTTGCAAAGGTTGGAGACCCCTGATCTACAGTATATACTTCTCTCATCCTACATCCAAACAGCATTAGATGCTTGGAGTTAGTAAATCTGCTAAAATCTGCCTAAGTAAATACTGCATGTCTTATCATATGTCATTGGGAAACAATGAGAAATTATCACCTGTTATAAAAAAAAATGCTACATATATTTTGAAATAAAATTCATGAGTCTGACCATAAAATCTATGAATAATTTGCACACTAATCCTGGAAATTCTTTGAATGAATGCTGAATCCTGATATGATGAATTAGAATTTGTACCATGATATTTTTTTTCTAACATTTTACAGCATTCTACACGGTTGAGTGGATTGTAATTTAAATTTTGGATTTCTAATTCTGTATTTTCAGAAAGTCTGGAAGACTAAACTAGCAGAAACGTATTTGTTATGGAATGCATTGCTGCTCCTATTTTTTAAATACTCCTACCTAATAGAACACAGTCCAAGTGTCCAATGGGGAAGGCTGTGGAAGAAACCTGCTCCAGATTCCACCAACCAAACTGAAAAGGGTAATTCATAAACTTATGAATAACAGTTTCTTGACTGTCTCAATAGATTTTTACAGCTCAGATTGTAAAGTCTTCTAAAACTCCAGAATTTGCCTTTGTTGTCCCTAAGGAGATACGCTTTAGATGGTGTCCCTGTGGCAGGTAGGTAAGACTCTGGCATTTGACAGCTGGGAGCAAATTCACCAGAGGCCTGTATTTTCTTGTGACTTACAGAGATACAGCAAGTTGTGTATTAGGGCCCAAGCAGTCCACAGATTTCTTTGGCTTTAATGGAAGCCAAGCATCAATTTTGTTCATTAAATCAGCCTAACTTTTCTCAAGCTTCCCTGGAAGTCTGGAAATAAAGTGCTTTTTCTTTAAGAATTGGATTAGCTTTAGTGGCTAGATTCCTTAAGGCAGCAACATCTTTTTTTTTCTCCCCAGATTCAAGCAAGCCTGAAAAAACCCTCAGACTACTTAATGAACAGTGGAGAAGAGATGCATTTATACTTGTGTGTCTTTAAAAGCTGTTTCCTTTGTTTTCTAAAAACAAACATACTATTTTTGAATTTCAGCAATGCCACCAATGTCTGTAATGGTTTATTTCACGTAAAACCCAACAAAATACATTTGGGTTGGTGGGGATAAAGAAATGACCTAAATAGAAGTAGAGAGTTTGGGCACAATGTAATATAAGAATTTGGGCGAAAAAGAATATATGAAAAATTCCTAGTGATCTGATCCTAAATTGTTCCCAAAGGTGCTGCCATGCTATTTTTGTTAAGAACTCAACACTACTAAACTTCTGATCAATAACAGTGGAGGGATCCTATCGTTGCTTGTTGCTACCCATCCCTAGCCTCTTTTGAGATGATGGAGGAGTTTTCTGAGAAAGTTTCCACCTCTGTAAACGTTCTTCCTGAACTGATGATTTATGCCAGGGGCGTCAAACTTGCATTGTCACAGCAGCATCACATGACGTATCTTTACTTTTTCTCCTTCGCTAAACAGGGTGTGGGCAGGGCCAGGGTGTGACGCATCTGGCCTGCAGGCTGTGAGTTTGACACCCCTCATTTAGTCAGGTATGAAATACCATATATATATGGGTGGGCATGGGTTTGTAGAGCAGAGGTTTTTGAAATTTTTCAGACCATGGCTCTTGCTAGTTTAAATAAAACAAAAATCCTACAAACCTGTTCAACAGGCAGATATAAAATAGGCTGTGTCCAATTGATTTTTCTGTTTTTATACTTACACCCCCCCACCCAAAATTCTTCTAGACTTTGGTTCTGCAGAGCACGGTTTGAAAAACTCTGAATTGAAGATAGCCTTCATTCGCTCATTTTATCCATAAAAGACCAAGCTTATGATGTGAGATTTTTGGGGCTGATACGAAGACACTTTATAAAAATACCAACTTTTTATTAGCAAATATAGTTTTGCATTTGCAACCGAAAAGTAAAGGTAATAAATAAAGATAATCATTACCTATTTGTTCCAATCATTTGACATATTTACTGTGTTGCGAATTTATATCTCTACATGCTACTGTATATCCATCTATTTTATGTATTTGCTTTGACAACAAAACTATTTGTTATTTAACTTGCAGTTCTATATTGACACATATTTGACAACCATAAGAATACAGAATTTTCTAGAGAAATTACAATGGAACAGAAAAGTGGAGGCCCAAGCATAAATTATAAGTGAAAAATATCAAGGTTATCCTACTGCAGATTCACCTCAGTAGGAAAACAGGCTGCATCATTTTGTACCATTGAAGATTTTCAAAAGGTATTAGTGGTGTTGTCTGCTCTCGAGAAATCAACTATTGGGTTGGGTCCTTGAAAGCAGTGGCAGCAATTCTATCTCCTATCTCAAACTGGACCTCTGTCAGCATATTGAAATAGAGCTGGTCACAAAACAGACCATGCACAGATTATAGGAATGCTGTATTGCTAAAGGATATAATAACAGAAAACAACCAGTTATGTCTATTGGTTAAAAGCACCAGGCTGCAAAACAGGAGATGATGAGTTCTAATTTTGATAGCTGAGTAACTAGTGCTTTTTCAGGAGGCAACTGGACTTTCTTGTTTTTTTCTTTTAAAGACTTTTTGCTTCTCATCCAAGAAGCTTTTTCCGCTCTGACTGGATAGTGGGGAATGGAAGGATTTATATTCCTTGCAGACAGCTGGTAATTTGCATCCTTTTAGAGGGTCATTGAAGCACTTGGAGGTTTATCTGTGTAGTGTTCCTGGTTCCTGTAGTCTGCGATTTTCATTTCTCATCCAGGAAGCGTCTTCTATCTTGGGCAAATAAATCATATATTTTGGGAATAAAATGTATAATCGATTGAAAAAGCACTAAGATTGGTGATAAGCACTCAAAAACTTTTGTCAAAAAAATAAATCTACATCTAGGAGGAGAATTTACTAAAAAAATTAACTGACAAATGGCAAGCCCTTATTAATCTGGATTCACAGATCAAGCACAGTTCTGGTATTAAACAGAAAGGCAAAATCTAGTCACATAATTGTACTGAGTGAAGTGTTGCTGTGGAACTGAGGAATAAAGGCCATTGGAAAGTGTGGGGGTAAATTGTTGGACACCAATCTAATGAAAATCACCACTGCAATCAGCACAGCTTGCAATGTCTGACTGGTCTTTCCCAATATTAATTGAAGTGGAATAAGAAAGCATGGATCGAGGGCGGATAAAACCAGTTCTGCATCACTTACTTACAAGAGAGAATGGATGCCATTTTAGCAGCATACATGCTGCCATAACTAAAAGGAATTTACTAGATAGGACTATAAGTGATTTAGAAGCCCAAACTGGTTGAGTGATCAAACTCCGTGTGGTTGTGTTTTTTTTTTAAGTGTTTCTCTGAAACAATTTGAGAATAAAACAACTGAAGCGAATGCAGAGGAGAATGTGTGGACAAAAAGTGCAAATAATGGCAATAGTTGTCAGTTTCTAAATTGCAAAAAAGAGGCAATGTACAGCATTTGATGAAGGAAAAGAATACTAGCAGGATAGAAAAGAATGCGACTTAGAAGAAAAGAATTGGCAAGAAATATGGAGACAATGTTTAGTGAGAAATTAGATGCTTTTAGAGGTGGTAGAGAAAGTAGCATGAGATAAAAGACTAACAATTTTAAAGGGCCACATAGAAAGATTAAAAGGTCTATAAAAAAACAAACCCCTAACACTCTTGTTAAAACAATAACAGAAAGCTACACCATCAACAGAGTTCACCTAACTTCCTGGCCCAAAGGCCATATCTTTAAAGCCTTACAAAGGCTAATAAAGTCTGGGACATTGGAAATCTGAGGAGATGCTGTTCCAGGAAGCAGGCATTGTTGACAGAGAAGGCACAACTTTGCAGTCCAAAAGGATGACATAGAAGGAACTAGGATTAGGTCCGTCCTCCTTGTAAGATTTGATAGAATAAGCTAAAACAATGGGGACATGAAGTTCTACAAAAAAGACAACCCCTGATCCTATGCCACATAGTGCTTTATAGATGGCACCTTAAATGGATCCGGAGGCCTACTGGAGAGGCCTCAGCTCATGGAGAACTGGTACTATATAAGCATATTGAGAGATAAAAAAAAACTTACTATGGCATTATGTTCTGGACCACTTGAAGTTTTGAATGCTGTTTAAGGGTGCAGTCATGTATAACACATCTTTTTCCTTTCTTCAATTAGGTCCAGTTTTCTTCCCTACAATTATGTCCAATTCTTGGACACTGCCAGGACAAGTCCTTGCAGTTTTCTTTTCTCCTTCCATTTCCAGGTTGAAAAAAGGGCACAGCTGGTGCATAAGACAAATCTATGCAAAGGTCCACAAAGTCATGGCTGTGACTGGCTCTTGAGTCCAGAAGGACCTTCAAATTTCTGATGGGCCAAGTGCTAATGATGGAAAAGCTCCAGAGCTGAGGGGCTTTAAAACACGCATACACTCAATCTTGCCAGAATTGAGTTGAAACCTGTTCTCCACTATCTGGATCCCTTCAAGCACTGAAAAACAATCCTTGGCACTCAACTTTGTACAAATGAGTATCATCAGCAACTGATGTGACCACATTCCATGTTGATAGATAACTCCTCTTGTGGTTTCATATAGATGCTAAATAGAAGTGAGGTGAGAGTAGAAGCCTGATATAGCATTCCATACAGCAGACATATAGCAGACACCTTCAGCACAAGCTCTTTCCTTGTCCCCAACAACAACTAGAAATGGTCTAGAGAAAAGAGGACAACTGTAAGACTGTGGCTCTCCGTCCTAACCCCATGAACACTCCAGAAGGTTACCATGACTGATGGTATCAAAGGCTGCTGGGAAATAAAGGAAGCCAAGAAAGATGCAGTACCTCTATCCCACCAGAGATCATCAATAAGTTTGATCAATGTAGTCTCATGATGCAAGTAGGCATGACTTCTAATTGAGAGGGATCCAGGTAATCTAACAATAAAGTAATCTTCCCAATCATAAAGATTTATCTGAGGTATGCAACCATATTAGCATATATTATAAATCTACAGTATTCTTCATAATTTCAGTTACACTAAAAAATAAGGAGTTGAGCTGGTATGTACATGGAACTCTCCAGGAAGTTTCCTTGATGATAGTATGGATTATGGTTTTACCATTTGTCTTCTTCCAGGATACTTAAAAAAAACCAACTTTCATGAATCTCTGGGACTTCCTATTGTCTGCTAAAGTCTTTTGGGAAAGAGAATGGAAAACCCGAGATCAGGAAATGTAGTGTAATGAAGAAAAGAATATGGTTTGCTAACTACTCAGTAGTCCCAAATAGCAAGTCTTGGTACAATAAACTTTACTTGTAGCTCATGTTGATATTTTTATAATTTCTAACCATCATCAGAAAAATTGTAACACTTATAATTTCAGCTATTCTGGAAAGAAATAGTTCAACAATAAACTCAGAAAAATATGGGAAAACTTCTGAATGCATGGCAGTTCTTTTAGAACAACTCATACATAAACTTCACAAAATTAATCACATAGCTGTCTGGAAATAATATCTCTTAGCAACAAGTTTCTGAATTACATTCATATCCAGAATATGTTTACATATTGAACTTGAATACAGAAAGTTGCTCAAGCAAGTATAAAATGGGTTATATTAAATCTGCCCTGAAATTCAGCTGAAAGGCCATGTATAATACTTAAAATAAATTATGTTAAAATTGCTACAAGAAATGTCAATGTCACATTTATGTTGCCTTCAATAACTATGTAAAATATGGAACTGAATGCAGGTATAAAGCCACCCCCCCAATACATGTGTAAGTGTGTGTGTTTGTGTGTGTGTTTAAATATTTGTAGAAATGCCTATTTTATTCTGTGATTTATCAGAAGCAGAAGGAGGGAGGAGAGAAAAATACAATAATTAGTATTTCCTTCTATAGTTCCAGCATGGAACTTTCAAACTCATCTCAAGCTGATTTCACACTGTACTTGATCCCCCGTAGGATGCTTTCCATCAAACTGAGGCTTGTGGCGGGAGGGTGGAGGTAGGGGTGAGGGGGCATGGTCTTGGTCTTAAAAATCCTTGTGTTTCCTCAAGAACATCTCCTGGAAACCTATCACTGGGATAGAAAACCTGGTTGACCAGCCAAGGTAGTATAGGTTGATCTGCTGGGACATGCAAAAGGGCTAAGGGAATCAAGTGTTTACACCATACCTGTTCTGAGCTACTATCTAATCCGTACATCCCCTACCAATGCAAACTGTCAATGGAGATACAAGGAGTAACACTGCATCTGGGTAAGGGAAAAAAAACACTCCTGGGAAAGCAGCTGAGCTTCCTTTCTATGCAGAGCAGGGAAGCCCCTCCATGTGTATTCTCTTGAGAGGGAGGGTAAGACCATCTGGACCACTGAGAGCAACTTACACACAATTACTTAATTGCAATTTTGAATGAAATTGTCCACCATAAAAGATGCCTGAAGAATGTTGACTTTAACTGCCTGCCTGAAGGAGCTATAATATACCGTTGTTATCATTTGATTTAATTTTATTTCTCTTATCACAAGCTATAGCTTACCTTTTGAGGAATATTTGGGATTTTGTCTGAATGGTATTGCTTAAAACACACGCACATACACACAACAATTCTCTTTGTGGTGAAAGCATCATGGTGATTTATCCTCATTATTGTGTAAATAGGTTTCGGCAGTTCTCAGTAAATAAAACAAAGAATGACAGGAGGAAAAGGGGGAATTTGCTTTCCTACCAATTAGAGTAGCCTTAGGCAGTACTTTTAAGAGGAGATAAATCCTGCAAATCACTAAAATGGCCCTGTCACATGCCCCAAATATTAAAATCACACAGCGGCACACTTCATACAGTTTGCTTTGGTTTAATGAGTTGGGGTGGGCTTTGTCATGAGGGTTGCTTCTCACAGTTGGGGATTCTTGACTGACAGTGGAGATCATGCCCAACTGCAGCTTTCGAACCAGTAGGACCAGATGGAAAATCACAATTCACATTTAATATGCAGGTTTTCGGTGAATGAAAATTCCCAAATTGTCTTTCCAGCGCCTCTCTCTTAATTTTTTTTAAATAATAAATGCAAAATATGCTAAGTATTAGCCAAGAATGTTTTTTCATCTTTTCAGTTTGTTTGAATGTGTATGTCTGTAAATCTATCTATCTATCTATCTATCTATCTATCTATCTATCTATCTATCTATCTATCTATCTATCTATCTATCTATCTATCTATCTATCTATCTACCTACCTACCTACCTACCTATCTACCTATATATTCTTTCTTTCATTCATTCTTTCTTTCTTTTTCTCCCTCTCCTTTCCCCCCCCCTCTCTCTCTCTCTTGTCCAATTCTCAGACTGCCTAGACAAATCCTTGCAGTTTTATTGGCAAGGTTTACCAAAAGTGATTTGCCCCACACACACATATGACGCACAAACACACATTCATGCAGGCATATAAACACACATACATGAGATCTCCCATTACTTCCTCGGCCTTAGCAATTTTAAGAAGTGACCTTCAAGTCCCAGAATTCCCCAGCCAGCATGCTGCCTAGAGAATTCTGTGAGGTGAAATCTACAAATAATAATAATAATAATAATAATCTTTATTGTCATTGTACTAAAATTACAATGAAATTGGTTAATTGGTTAAAGCTCAGTCATAGCAAGATTGACAAGCACTGTTCCAGTCTGTAACTTTTTAAAACACAGTTTATGGAATATATGTCCAATTTATAGGAAATATCAAGATCATGTTGATGGTTCACAATAAAAACTCACCACTAATTAACTTTAACTTTAATTAGTGGTGGATAGCATGTGAGAGTTACTCCTTCAACAGTCTATCTAGGTAGAATAGATAGTATTGTATAGTAAAGAGAACTTATATTGAAGTTATAATGCAGGGATGGAAAACTATGGGGCCTTTACGGCCTGTGGACTTTCTAAACTAGCAGTCATGAGTTAGTTCCCCCCCCCCCTTGTTATAATGGCAAGCAGGATAGACCAGATCCATGAGCTGGGTCTGTGAGCACCTAGAACAGGCAAACTCATAACAAAAGCTTTAGTAAGCACATCCTATTTGCAGTCACTACCTTCTCTGCCCTTTCATACAGTCAAGTTTTACACGGTGACATTTATACTTAGCATGGCAAGCAATGATTGTTACCTTGTTACAGTGCATCCTGTCTCCCCCACACCCGCCCCCACCTCCTTTTAGTGCAATGCTTTATGAGAGTGAAATGTATGACAGGAATCCCAGTAACCTGAGCCCCTGGGTCAGTAATGTATTAAAACAAAACAAGACACACATGGCTTCAGCACAGCAAGAAATCATGCAAGAATGGGAGATTTCAGACAGGCTAAGATGAAGAAGGCCTACCTAACAGCTGCAATTATAGCCCAAATTGTATGAGTCCATCCATTTATTGCATAAGGGGCTTGACAAATTGCCACTAATGCCACACTGCAACAACAGTGAAGCCATTTAGGTTGCGACGCCAAATTTGAACTCTTGGTAGCAGTCCCCATTGAAACGAATGAGGCTTATCACAAAATACATCAATCTGGTCCAATAATCCATCATATATTTGTAAAGGTAATTAGTGCTGCAGCCCTATTCCTATATACATTGACTTGGGAATCGATTGCCTTTAATTAGGTTGGATTTGTTTCTGAAAAGACCCATGTAATATTTTGAGTAGGTACTTTTTAAGAGGAAGTCTCATGGACTTACCATAGAAATGTCAATGGTTAATCACCACTGTTAATACTTCTAACAAAGAATTTTATCAGTGGCAAATTGGTTAGTTTATACTTATTTCTATTATATGTTTTTTGTAATTTTTTGGGAATGCTTTCACGTCATTTTTCTTTGCCACTACATCCCTCCCCGCCTCCCGTACCCCATTATTTTACTATGGTGGAATGCATGTCTTATGATTTGTGGACTTCAACTCCCAGAATTCCTGTTGAAGTCCAGAAGTCATAAAAGGGCCATAGTTCCCCACCTTTTTCTTATCTTGTAGAATTTCCCCCTATTCTTTTAGCTTTCTAATGTTGAAGCTGAACATTTCATCAAAACTCTCAAGTTCTATTATACCACCTCTCCCTCTATTTATTTATTTATTTAATTTATTTAATTAGATTTCTAGACCGCCCTCTCTCCCTGAAGGGACTTGGGGCGGACTCTAGCTTGCTATTAAATACTAGGCCTAATATCTGGTCATCCTCAATCATTTTGGATAGCGTGTGTAAATATATGCTATTCCATGAGACATATCAAGATAGTTGATGACTGGAAATATTGTTTTCTATATGGTTATAAAGATACAAAACGAATTTAGGCTGAAATCCTCTGCAGACTTTCCTGACAGTCTCATTAAACTCAGTGAAACTTATTACAGAATTGACATATAGTGGAGTATGCTGTACAATGATATTTATTGATTTTTAAATGCTACTCCAAAATCTGCCCTGTTCATCTGAAACTACCTGCTGCTAGAAACAGCTCTAGATATTGGTGATATAGAATTTTGTCTCCTGCCCCTTTCATGTAAATAGGTATTCAAGCTTTTCGGCTCTCTTCAGTCTTCTTCCTTGATTCTTTGGCTCTAGGGTGAGCCCTGGCTTGGGTCAATGCAAGGATATGGAGAGGAAATGCAAAGGAATCCTGGATAAATTCTAAACAAAACCACAGCTCTTTGTTTTCCCTCATGGCAATAATATAAACGAGTTCCTGAAACTTTATTATTGTTATCAGATCAGGATGAAATCTGAATTTTTAATGAAATTAAAAATGAAGAAAGATGACTAGGCTGAGTCCGAGGGAGGGGTCAAATGAGTCCCTGTGCCTTTGCAAGAGATCTAAGCCAAGTCCACATTGAATGCCTGTCTTATCTCCCACTCATTTCCCTTAATTGCCAATTGGTCAGATTTTTGTAGAGAGCTTAATCTTGCAATAAACCTTTGTGCTTCTTTGAACTGCCCAAATCTCCTGATTTGCTGGGCACTTGACAAAACAGTTCCAAATTCCATAGAATTCAATGCATGGGCCTAAATCCTACACAGTTAAAATCTATTCAGAAGTTCTCAAGCTAGAATGTTATTCAGTGGTAAAGAATGCCAATTTCAATAGAAAATATGCTGCTTTAAATGATTATGCTCTATTTAGGCTATTTAAAGACAGAATATAAAGCAATTCCAATGGACCCTGTTGAAAATCTGTGTTCACCTTCAGGAAAATGCGAAGGGAAATGTAGGAGCAAGCAATAACGATCTCATTGTCAGGGTTCAAGAGAGAAGGTATAAGATTGATTTATCTTTTCTTTAAAATAAAATATAGCCCTTAAAGCTAGGGAGGTAACCAAGATATAATACAATGGAGAATTGAAAAGAAGCAATGAAAGCAGGCAATGGTTAACTGAAGGAATTTTCTTTAAAACCTTAATTTAGTTAACTTCAACCCTACCTTTCTACCTATAAGACTGTTTACAGTCTGCGGGACTGCCTCCTACCACATACCTCCCTTCAACCTGTCCACTCCCACAGAGAGGGCCTCCTCAGGGTGCTGTCTGCCGGACAATGCCGGCTGGCGACCCCCAGGGGGAGAGCCTTCTCTGTGGCAGGCCCTGCCGTCTGGAATGACCTGCCCCCCTGACCTTCGCACCATCACGGACCGAGGCCTCTTCCGCCGGGTGCTCAAAACACATCTATTCCACGTGGCCGGCCTGGCATAGTTTTAATGATTTAATTTTAATATAACGTTTTTAATAGTTTTTAATCATATTTTAGCACAGATTTACTAAATTTAATTTCTATTTTATATTGTGATTATATGTATTGTGTTTTTATCTCTTCTGTGCACCGCCCTGAGTTCCACCAGGGAGATAGGGCGGTATATAAAGTTGATTAAATAAATAAATACATACATACATACATACATACATACATAAATACATAAATACATTAATTAATTAATTATGAATGCAAAATTGTAAAACATAAGTTAAAGAAGGAAAAATTAAAATCAATAGCAATAAAATCAAAATCAGTTCAATTATTGTAAGAGAGTCAGCATAGCATGTTAACAAATTGGACAAGACTTACAAATCCAGATTTCACTTTACCCTCAACCATGGAAATTCACTGGTGATTTGCGAACAGTCAACCTGTCATAAATTAATCTACTTCACAGGGCTGTTTTTGTGGGGGGAAATTGTGGGAAGAATGCTCTACATCAGGGGTGTCAAACTCGAGGCCCATGCGTCACATGCTGGCCACGCCCACTTCCATTTTAGCAGAGGTAAAAAAAGTCACAATATATCACATGATGACAACATGACGTCACAGGTTTGACACCTCTGCTCTATATACTTCCCTGAGCTTCTGAAGGACATGCAGGATCCTTTTGGAGAAGGGCGGGATATAAATTGAATAAAATCTAAATCTAAATCTAAAATAATAAACTTGCTGGGACAGATTGATTTTCAGGATTTTCTAAATCTCCACTGGTTATTCCATAGTTTAGCACTGCTTGTATAGTTATACATATAGACATCATGCAATCCTTATATATTTCACTGACAGCAGTATAACTATCACATTTTGCATCAATTGCAATCAGCCATAACTGCAAAACAAGCTTCTGGCCAGAGCCATCACCTGCAAGTTCAGCTGAAATACTGCAAACCTACCATTTCTCAAGAACGCAATCTCAACAAAAGGTAGACTTCACCTCAACCAGAGTTCATCTTTGTTCTCACCATTTCCATCCTTTCTTGATTTAAACTCAAGTTGTTGTCCTTCAACTAGCCCATTATCAAATTTAAGCTTCTCTTTCTTCTTACTATTTCCATCTTTTCTAGTTTTAATCTCAAGTTGTCATTCAACTAGCCCATTATCAAATGTAAGCAATGTGTAGTAGCATGTATACATGGCCTTGGTCAAAGAGGGGAAGAGATGCTGTCTAGAAAATAATCAGACAAAAGAGGCAGGAGCCTGCAGTTGCTTAATGGTCAGAGAAAGTAACTTAGGTAGAATCTACCCTAATGGATGAAATAGTAAAAGGGGAAGCAAACGGTTTGTGCCTTCAGAATTGCAAGATGCTGCTAGTGTAACCTTATAGTAAAGCAGAATTTGTTCATCTTGGCATGTTTCTTGTCTGGTTTACCTGGGAGCACTTGCACAACATTCAAGCATGCTAATGTCTTCTCTAGAATTAGATAGTAAGGACCAATATTACTCATTGTCCTCAGCATTTTGATGGCACTCCATTTCAAAGCTTTGAATTATAATTTTATCCAATGGTTCAACACAGAGGTTTAAATAATATAAGAGGGGAGATAGAATCCAATGGGATATCACAGGTCAGCATCTTTCTGTCAACCATTTGTTCCCTGAATACTACTTACCTGACTATAAAGAACCAGAACCATTGAAAACATATGGCTACAAGACTTGACCCTCCCAAACACCCTAGAGGTATCCATAGTAGATGATACTGAAAGCTAAAGAGATATCCAGTAGAACTAGAAAGATCCCATTCACCATTCTTAGTTTATAGCATAGGCCAGTGATGGCGAACCTTTTTTGCCTCGGGTGCCAAAAGCACGCATTTGTGCACTATTGCACACACTTGGGTGCCCACCCCCGTAATTTAATCCCCCCATGCCATGCCCCCTGTGCATGTGTGCATGACACCCCACCCTGCTTCCTGGGGAGGGTGCCCACCTCCCAGAGACCCTTCAGAGGGCAGAAATGGCCCATTTCCCAACTTTGGGTGGGCCCGATAAGTCCATTTTTCACTCTCTGGAGGCTTCAGGAAGCCTCCAGAGGACAAAAAACTGCTGAAAATCAAGGCCGAAAATCAGCTGGCCAGTGTGTGCATGCGTCCTGGAGCTGACAGGGCAACAACTTGCATGCCCTCAGAAATGGCTTCGTGTGCCACCTGTGGCACGCGTGCCATAGGTTCGCCATCATGGGCATAGGAAATAATCTCCACTAATTCCCTAAAATACAACGACTGGACAAAATATTTTAGATATAGAGATTATTTTGTAGACTTTTTATTTTAATGATGGCAGACACTAGTTTGGGGTTTTTTAGTTTGGTAGTAGGAGAGTGCATGTGTATGTCACAATTCTTTAATTAATAAAGGTTAATATTTGCAGTTCTGGGTTGGAATAAGACATTCTTGATGCTCTCTGAATTGTAATAAATCAACCAAGCTCAGACAGCACCAATGACCCCACCAATTCTTTAACTATATATCAGAGATGAAACTTTGTAGACGTTTTGAACTGCCAACCCAAAAAATTAAAACTAAACCAACTTGAATTATTTGAGGGACCACTTCTTATCGATTACATCTACCTATCTTGTCAAGGAGCTTTGCTTGGCAGGATCTAGGAAAAGAGCCTTTTCTGCTATGGTACCTGCCCTTTGAAATATGATTCCTCCCAAGGTAAGGTTGACCACAATTTTGTTGACCTTCCAAAAGGTGCTCAGAACCTGGTTTTGCCATTGGACTTGAAGGTCCCATAAAAAGGTGGAATCTGTTGAATGGTTGCACCATTGTAAGAATAGATAACACTTTGTCCTATCTTGTTGTTATTATAGTTTAAATTGATTTCAGTGGTTGAATTATGTGATTGCTTCTGTTTTAATCATGTATGCTGCTCCAAGTCACATCAAATAAGATGGATGACCATATATATTCAATAAATAAATAAATACATTGAACTACTCCCATTTGCTCAGGGCTCAGGATATGGATTGAGTTGGTATTACGGTTCTAGGAGGTGCTCATGTGCTATGTAATTTTTGAAGAACTATGGATATTTAAGTGCAAAAAGAGGAGCGCAGAAAACATAAAGCCCCATTACTTTACTTTACTAATATTAATTCATTAATCATGTCAACTTTTGTTTGTACTTATTTATTTTGTGGGTGTGTAATTATTTTAATTTTTTTTAATTGTTTAAATTGTTTCATAATTTTAAGAACTGCAAGCTGCCCAGAGTCATTTGGTTGAGTTGGGCAGTTATAGAAATTGAATTATTTATTTAATTAATTAATTAATCCAAATCTTAAGATAAAGGAAAAAAGCAAACTCATCTGTTTACGATCTAGAGTATTTCCTCTTCTGTTCAGAAGCATCCCTATTTGTCAAATGTTAACAGAGTTCAAGATTGGATTCAGAAAAACAGCGGTAATAATTGGAAATATTACAAAGCGTTATTTACAATGATTATATCATCAGCCTCAGATTTCCTTTTCTTTGTAAGATATCATTAAACAGGAAATAAATAATACTTGTAAAGTTAATTCTCAAAAGGACAAATAATAGGCATAAATTTCTTACTTATACTAAAACTGTATAACTCTTTTACTGTACAGTGTTTTTGAAACGTTCTATTAAATTGAAATTATTCTATTAAATAAAAGCTAGTTCTTTAATTTATTTGGAAGAAGTGTATGTTCTTCCAATTCTTTTCTCTCCCAAATATATATTTAGTACCGTCTAAGATATTTTTTTTACTTTCTTTACTTTTCCCTATCATTTGTTGTTAGGAATTTTTTTTCAAAATAATCTAGTAGAAAACATAAACTATAACTTCTCAATATATTAACCTGGGACTTTAAAAAAATAATATCAGCATGTCCACAATACAAGATTTTTACAACTTGATTTACATATGGGATAAATGTATATTTAAAATATTTTGGATAGAATTGTTCTTACTGGAACAGACAGTAACAGGGAAAAGAGTGGAAAATAAAAGCAGCTTTAGTCAGAATCTAAGCAATTTGGTGCCAAATACAAGTAGCATTTCCCCAGATTATAATTTACACTGTATTAACTGTCAACAGTACTTTTGAGAAATATAGATAACAATTCAGTTGCAATCGATAGGTAGTGACAGTTGATTTTAAAGCTTAATGCAAGACAAGGAAGAAATGACTGGTGTATCAGGCCTGGAAGAATAAATTTATTTTGTATTTGATTTTTGTGTTAAATTTATTACTGCCAAGAACAGCTCTCTTTCAATAATATGAAGAACAAGATTGTGAAATTGCAACATGTTTGTCTCTACAGTTTTCACTGCATATCCAATATAAACTGATGTCCCTTTTCAGTACTATAAATAAATCAAATTAGGTTCTTCTATATTATTTTTCCATAAATACTTCTTAAAGTATTTAGCTTCTCAAAATTAAAAAAAAGAAAAGTCTTCAACACAATTTAACATAATTAAGAAACCACTAAGATTAATTCCATATATTCATTTTCTGAAAGTCAGCAATTGTACAGAATATTTATTTTGTGAAACATCCTATAGATTTTTATGTCTATATAATTTCTGAACATCCAATCACCAAGACAACAATAAAGCAGAGATTCAGACATATGATTGAGGAGGGTTGGTGTAGCTTTGTCATAGTCAATAGAATCCTTTTCTCAAGTCTGTCAAAATGTCGAGCGTATATAATGTTAGATTTTGATGTTGCCTCTGTACAATGCCATAGAAAGTTACTTGACAAATACAAGAGACAAAATTTCCCTTCTAGCCCAACTCTATTACCCTTCTTATTCTATCATTGAAGCTGAAGATGCTTCTCAGCAGAACTGTACATTCAAAAATCTTCCAGCATGGTCAAAATGAAATGATGAAGCTTGCCACCGTTCAAACTTATCTATTCTTCTCACTTATGACATGATTGATTTTCCTTCAGAACGCTCAAATATGGGATTGTCTTCCTTCATTTTTTCACTGTGGTAACAGCTAATGTATACAGCCTTGGCATGTCTGGGAATGGTAAGAAGTTGACATGTAGAAGAACAAGTGAAATGAATACGGATGAAATTTGAAAGTGCAATTTTCCATCTGCCAATCACGTTTTACGGCACAAGTTAAGTACCAATCAGGAAAATCCTTTGTGAGATCATACTCATATAGGGTTTTCTATCTGATAGGCCAGCCACCCTCATTAATCAAGCTTTTAGATTTTGATTCAAGTCTTTATCAGATGCCCTGTTTTTTACCATTGCAGTGGAAAATTGTATTGCATTTTCTCAACATGTTATTGAGAATTTATATTCTGAATTAAAATATATAGCCTCCTTTTAAATAGAATTTGATTAGATGACTACAAAATCTATTTCCCTTGTTATAGTACATAGCAGATCATTTCCTAGAGCCTGGCTCCGAAGAAAATGTGCGGTATTTCTAGCATTAATAATGTATGGTCACCAAAACCTGTTCTGGCCATAGCTTCAAGATGCCTCGAAATACAGCCAATTAAGGTTTATTTAATTATTAAGGTTGAATAAATAACAGCGAAACATGTTAAAAATCTTTCAGTTTCAGTCAATCATAATAAAAAATTAATGAGACTGGATAGAGAGCCATAAAAACTGATAGACTGCAATCGTGAATTATAAATTGGTATTGATTTTTTCCTTTGCAATAACACTCTCAGGTAATCGTATGTTGCCACATGTAAAGTGCACTTTCCTGGTTCAGACTAATATTAACTATCAAATATATATGAGATGGAGGCATTTATGACACTTCAGATTTCACAAACAAAAAGCAAAAATACAATTTGTGGAATAATAGCAGCGCAGAACACAGAATCCTAGGGTGTTTATGGGACCAGAAAGGGATCCCACTGTGCCATGAATTCATAAGGCACAGTTACCGTATCCTTCTCCTGCCATTTCTTCTCTGATATGTTGCCTTGTTAGTATCACTGAGAAAAACATAAATATTTTTTATTATTTGTGAGGCTCATCCTGTCTTGCTTAATAGACAGGCCACATGGAGTTAAAGTCATATTATATGGCCTGGTGCAGAAGTGATCATTCAGAAAACCAAAGCACATATTTTATCCTGCCTAGGTTTATTAATTCTAAGCCCCAAAGAAATAGGGAAAGGATTTTCCGGTGTTCTTTTTATCGAAGTAACATGGAAACAAATAAGACATTTCCCTAAGCTAGCTCAGATAAAGTGGACAATTACTATTGGCATTCTACATGTAAATATTTAACACTTCACAGCTAGTTTGCACCTAAATGTCCATTAGATGTTAGTACAAGCCTAGACGCTATTTCCCTATAGAGCTACACTGGCCTTCTTCTTCAATGTTTATTGGATTAAGGCTAACACACATCTTGCTTTAAGTAGCATTGAAAAGAAACTTGGCATAAGCAAGAGAACAACTCATTTGACAAAATATTTTATCTGACATAAACCAAAAAAAAAAAAAAAAGTGGAGAATATTCCACATAAAGGGAAAATTCAGAAACAGAATTCTTCTTGATCTGGATAACCAATATACTTTTACCAGTTCATTAGCTACAATGATCAAATTTACACACTGAAGAAATGGGACTATACTGAGTATTGTAAAATATTATCATTTTAATATGGCTTCTTTCACACGTCTCTGAAAACAGGGGTCTTTAAACTATAAAGGCTCATTTAAATTACATTAATGGTATATATGGCCAGAATTAGTTTTCACTTTTATGAACAAGGCTGATGGTTAGCGTATGCATGTCAAGTACATATATTTTATTGATTTCCCGCATAGTTGCTTCATATACTAGGACAACAATTGTGTAATTCTTCAGAATAAATGGGTGGAAACTGTACCATGACATAAATAAATAAAACTAGTATATGCTTTCACGATATATTGTAATTAACAGGACATTATCAGTGGATTTGTCCACTGTCAGAAAACTACTGTTAAGTGGATATAATTTACATAGCTCTTCTGATTACATTCAGAGGAAGTTTCTCTAAAGTAAAAATGCAAAGAATAACATTATTATTGACTTCCAGCCAAAATCTAGTCAGTCAAGTCCAAAGGACAGAAGAAGCATTCCGACAAGCTTTGACAATGGAAATACATCCCAAATCTCTTCCCCACAATTGAGTTTGGCTTAGAAGGAAGTTAAGAATTATTTTCATGGTGATAACCAAATAACATAGCTTTTGCAGAAAAATGCAGGGAGCCTATACCTAAATTACAAATGATTTATTTTAGAACTTAAAACATGTTTTTTTTTCTCTTTTGTCCCAAATAAATATTTGTTGAAGAGCTTTACTGTCTATTGCAATTGTAAAAAATAGCTAGGTCCTAGCTTTTAATTTTAGATGAAGATAGGGCCTAGCTATTTTTTATGACAGCAAGCATCAGACTGACAGCAAGCTACTAAAGAAAACTTCCAATAATCCTCATGCTGACAAGATTTTATTTAATACAGTACATTTACCTGAGAGAAAGACTCACATCTCCTATAATTTGAAATGGGAAAGTTGTGTCAGTTTATCACATAACGTGGTAATGGAGGCAGAAGACTTTGTTCTACCTAATCAAGGGATAGGAATATCTTAAAATAATCATTATCTTTGAGTGAATATAGCATATATGAAATCATGAAATAGTTTTGTAGTCCCTTCTTTTTTCCTAGAAATATTCAGAAGAAGCACAAACTTCACCAATTAAAGAATTGCAAATGTATAGCTGTACACTAAGAGGCTTACTGATACTGCTAAAATCTGTCATTTTATTTTAATACTGTAATTACAGCTTTTTTTTATTGTGCACAGCACGTGTTTTGATGTATGTGCACACTACCTAAACTCACACAAAGACACTGCAGTTCCAGACAAAACATCTCTATTAATTTTTATTCCCTGGTATGAGGGGGGGGGGGGGTGGGCGGGAATCCTTGCATAAGTGAAAAACCTAAGTAAGTCCTGTCTGATCACAGTGACTCAAATGGAAATCTCCTAATATCTAAAGTGAAGTCAGAATTCTGTCCTACATCTTATTCTCTCTTTTGATAATGGCTACAACCTGGCTGATAATTATATGAGTAACCAAATGTCACTTGAGAGTATACCGATATTAAAACATTTAATTTTCGTCCATAATATTTCCTGTTTCAACAACATCACTTTGGTTTATCATAAAATCATTTACACAGAGGCCACATGGAATCTGAATGGTGCATTCCTCGTGGATCAGCCATGATATGAATGTCTTGCTGACTCCGAAGAAGCATCTCTCGGAGACTACAATAGCTTTCCGTTGCAGCTATCCACATGGTGCTGTCCAGCTAAATTGTTTGCTAGGGAGGACTTACGAGTACAATAATATTACCAGCCCGCTAGCAGGCACTTTGTCAGTATACTTAATATGTCTAAAAAATCTCAAACTGTTGCTGTTGCTTGGTTTGTATCCATCTTCTAGCACTTTGCACAAATGTCTGTAGAGTACCCCTGCTCCAAACCCCTTCACTCTCAGTACTGACCTTTGTGCTCTGGAAACAATTACTCCTGGAAAGCCTGTCAATATCATTATTTTTACAAGAAATCAATACGCCTCACAAAGTTAATGGGGGATTCAGGCAGCAAGCGTTTACCTTCTTACTGTCAGTGGTGCAACGGGCTGTGCTCTGGCACAGATGACAGATTCGCCTAGACACCGAGCAGACAGTAAGCAATGGATGTAAAGGAGAAATAGGCTGCAAGCAGGCGTGGAAAACGTCAGCTCCTGCAGGCATCTATGCTCTAACGAGCCAAAGATGTCAATGTCTTGTAGTGTCCACTCTGGAACAACTAAGGAATAGAGAAAGCTAGCATAACAGCATTAGGAGTATGTCCCAGCTCTTGCAAATCTAAATAAAATGTAGCACGCAAGAAGAAGCTAAAACTATCTTCACATTCCGGTTAAGAAGCTCTTTGATGAGAGGCAAGACCCCCTAGATCAGCTCTGTCAAACTGGTGGCCCATGGGCCAGATACAGTTCTGCAAAGGAAAAAAAAACGGGAGGCCCACACAACCACCACGGCTCCACAAAGGCAAAAAACATTGTGATACATGACGATACGACCTGCGATGCGATTGGGTTTGACACCCCTGCCCTAGATGAGAAGAGACCAAGAAGGCTACTAAAAGTTTACACAGGTAGCCATTAGCTGCCAGGAAGGATGAGTTTCCTTTTCCCTGACTAAATTCCTACAAAATCCATAGATGTGTTTTGAATTCAGAGCATCCCACGAAATTTCTGTAATTTCATTGCTCACAAAACTTGTAATGTCAAGAAACTATAACATTTAAGAACTCAAAGTCATTATACCTGGGTTGTAAACTGAATGGCAAATTCAGACTACGTGCATTGCAATGCTATATTTGAGAAATTCTTGGCATTTTTATTCATTCTGATCTTGTTTCAGTACATTCTGATATCACTTATTGTTGAACTACAATATTGTGACCAACTGCAAAGTTCTTAACCTAAAAATAATATTATTTAACATTTAAAGAAAACATTGCAATTTGGTTGCATATTGCATGCCTTATTATACCATCAAGCTGTTTATTTATTTTTTAAAGAGAGTACCAAAAGAAACTTGAAGTATTCTAAATGTTGCCTGTATTGGGATTATTATCTCCATGTTCTGTTTCTCCTTTCTCCAAATGCAGTCGATTACTTCAACACATGGTGGGGTTAAAATGTTTTTGAAACCTCCTTCACTTCTATCAACAGTTTGGAATTTACACTAGGACCTTACATCATTACCCGAGTCTTCACAGCTTTTTAAGGCCTTAATGCAAACCACATGTAGAAACCGGGGCTGCTTACAAAGCCTTGTAAACAGTTGTTTTCTGATTGGCTACTGCAGGATGGGAAATGGAAGGTCTCTGAGGGAAAAAAATAACAAACATATCTCTTGTCTACAAAGCAGAACTCAAAACATTTTTCATGCATTGTGGGCTCCTCTAGAAGCCGCAAGCTGTTTAAAAAAAAAAAATACCTTGGCCAAATTGAGCATTTGTTTGACATGATGGAAAGGTGAATGCTGCTTTCTGTTATATCGCCACTATTCTACATTGAGAAGATATATTCTCATATATATATATATGTGTGGGTGGGTGTGCGCACATGCACGCACACACACACACACATATATATATGCTATTCCCAACAGAATTTACAGTAGTGAACTCCATTTATGAATTATCTGACACATTTCTTGCAATTCTTTTGACAACGGTGCTCAGTGGAAATTTCAAGGCCCCTCTCTTCTGACAAGTAGAAATATCAATATTTGAATAAATTGTGGATTTTAAACTTCTCACTCTGATGCACCACAGCAAGGAAGACTGAATTTTTCTTTTACTGGGCCTAATCCCCTTGAGCCTAAAAGGAGAAATCTGTATGCAGCATTTCATTACAAGAAAGCTGTACTGAGTGACATTTGAAGCACACATCTAAGTCGACCTGATGAAGTTTACTTCCTTCAAACAACAAATAGCAGCTTTGTATTATTTCCCGTTCTTGGGGGGGGGGGGAAGGCAAAAGCATGATGTCTGAGCAAAAAGCCGAAATGTTGATTCACAAATTGACAGGCCAATCTTTAAACAAATGTGTTTCTTGGGGGGGAGAAATGCAACGTTGTTCAAGCTGAGCATTTTTCTTGTGCCTGACAGAAACATTCCCGGGCTGATTAGAAAGAACTTCTTAGGGTTCTCTCACAGACACTCTGACTCCACTTTTTAACAAGCATGCAAAGAAAACAACATAAAGATAACAAAACATCGGGTACCATCTATGGGATCTATTTGTGCTTTTTTGTTTTAATTTAACACTTACTCTCACTGGGTCCCCCCCTTTCTTTCTTTCTTTTTTTTCCCTCACACGCACAGCAGGACTACTTCAACGGCTTCATGGTAGTCACTGCCTTAGACATTAAATTACATCATGCCGTTAAACCTGTTCCATATTAAGCCCCAGCGTTTACTGACAATGCTACACAACCGTTCAGAGAGTCAAAATTGTTTCAGTGAATGGTGGGTCTTTTTCTTTTTGTCTCT
The DNA here is from genome assembly GCA_039707465.1 of Rhabdophis nuchalis. Taxonomy (NCBI): domain Eukaryota; kingdom Metazoa; phylum Chordata; class Lepidosauria; order Squamata; family Natricidae; genus Rhabdophis; species Rhabdophis nuchalis. The sequence goes on from CM077645.1 coordinate 73,275,124, forward strand.
TTTAGCACAACTTGGTGAACGATACAGTGGTTCCATGGACATGCTCCCTCTGTAGTTATGAAACAGAAAAAGTTGTGTTTCCTAGAAAGATGTTTATTTTAATGCAACTCTCCATTTTTATTTTGTTTGCCAGATGGAGTTTCTTGAATCAATGGGTGGCCATATAAATTGGATTAGGTAAATAAATAAATAAGATGCCTAGTAGCACATAGGAGGGTGTGAAGGAACTCATTCAAGATAACAAAAACAATTAGAGCTAGTTTGGAAGTGTCCCAAAGGTGTTTTTTCAAGAGGCAACTGGACTTTCTGGTTTTTCTTTGAAGATGTTTCGCTTCTTATGCAAGAAGCTTCTTCAGCGCTTCACTGTAAGTAGTCCTCCACTTACAACAGTTTGTTTTGTGACTGTTCAAAGTTACAACAGCACTGAAAAAAGTGACTTGTGATTGTTTTTCACATTTACAATTTCAAAATTTCCAGCATCCCCATGGTCATGTGATTAAAATTCAGATGATTGGCAACTGATTCATATTTATGACAATTCCAGTGTCCTAGAGTCGTGTGATCACTTTTGCAACCGTCTGATAAGCAAAGTCAAGGGCAAGGCAGGTTCACGTAACAACAGTGTTACTAACTTAATAACTGTGTGATTTGCTTAACAACTGTGATAAGGAAGGACATTAAATCATGATCATGGGAGTCTAAAGGCATTCCCATATAACACCTCTCCTGCACGAGCTGCACTGGCTACCTGTGGCCTTTCGGGTGCGCTTCAAGGTGTTGACGACCATCTTCAAAGCACTCCATGGCTCGGGGCCTAGCTATATGTGAGACCGTCTCCTGCCCCATACATCCCTTCGACCGATCCGCTCCCGCAGAGAGGGCCTTCTCAGGGTGCCGTCGGCCGGGCAATGCCAGTTGGCGACACCCAGGGGAAGGGCCTTCTCTGTGGCGGGACCTACCCTCTGGAACGACCTGCCCCCCGAACTACGCACCATCTCAGACCTCCGCCTCTTCTGCCTCTAAAACGCACCTATTTCAACAAGCCGGCCTAGCATAACCTCCCGTTCCTGACTGTTATTAGCTATATTTTAATAAGGGGATTTTACATTATTTTAGCACAGGGTATGGGTTTAATAGGTTTCTAAAAATGGTATTTTTGTATATTTGTATTGTTTTTTAAATTTTCCTGTGTGCCGCCCTGGGTCCTTTTTTAGGAGAAGGTGCGGGTTATAAATTCGAATAAATTAAAAAATTAAAAATTAAATAGGGAAAAAAATCACTTAACAACTGCCTCACCTATCAACAGAAACTTTGAGCTCAATTGTGGTCATAAGTCAAGGGCTACCTGTACTTGCCTCATAAGTTTTAATCACAATACTTCTGTTATATCAAACAATAAATTACTTTTCTGCTTTCTACAAAAACAGAATAAGTTTATTCAGATCAGGCAGTTCAATAACTACATTCACATCAGCTAGTGGCAAAAAATGTTCTTCAGATAAAACATCAGTATACTTCTTTAATATGTTGACTTGTCTGCAATGTTTGTTATGTTTGTGTTTCAAGCAGAGTTATCAACCATTTATATGAATATTGAAAAGGTTACCAGTTAGTTTTAAAGGAAACAAAATGAATAAAAAACTAAACATTTTGTAGCATTTTCAGTAAAACTTTTTCTGCAAAAGTAAACTATTATTGATTGTTGTGAGTCACACAGTCATTAAGAGTCTGGAGACCTAGAAGTTTAATAAACTATTATTGTTATTCATATTATTTGGTACATTTTTCAAGGCAATCAAACTGGTCAGTCCTAGAGGAGATCAACCCTGGCTGCTCTTTAGAAGGCCACATCCTGAAGATGAAACTCAAGTACTTTGGCCACCTAATGAAAAGAAAGGACTCACTGGAGAAGAGCCTAATGCTGGGAAAGATTGAGGCCAAAAGACGAAGAGGATGACAGGGAATGAGGTGGCTGGATAGAGACTATGAAGCAGTAGGCATGAGCTTAAATGGACTCCAGAGGATGGTAGAGGACAGGAAGGCCTGGAGGAACGTTGTCTATGGCGTCGCAAACAGAAGTGGATTCCTATCGGTTTTGAGTTCTGAATAGGTAGTAAGCTGGTGGTTAAGGCTCTGGAACCTGCAGCCTGCCACCCAGGCTGCTACACCCCTGAACCAGTTCTCTTGGTGGTACCATCTTGTTTTTGGCTTCTGCACATGTGCAGAAGCATTTTTAGTACTGCACATGGGTGTGTAGTGCACATCAAGCATGCGTGCATGCACATGATGTATTCAAGCGAACCGGCAGTAGCAGCAGTCAGAACCCACTCTTGGTCATGATGGATCAGACACGACTTCACAACTTCACAACAATTTAATAAATATATAACTAACAACAATATTTTGAAGATATGTCTCATTTACAGCTTAGAAAAATTAAAAAGATGAAGAGAATAAATTCTGTGATTTAAACTTCCTAAATAGCAAGAGTGGGTACAACTGCTTGGCCTAGGGTTAGATTGTCTGAAGAGAAGTGGCAGGAGAGCCATTGATTTATCCCTGCTTGTGTGTTCTGCAGAGTTCCCTTTCTGAAAGTGTTCATCTGTCACTGAACAATAAAACAATGCACTTGTTTAGACACAGGGAAAAAATTACATATTGACATAAATAGGATAAATGATATGTCGATAACCACACCCTTTTTCTAAGGCTATTTTTTCATGATAAGGAAAAGGAGAAATGTTAAATCTGTAGGAAACTGTGTTAGGACACTCTATATATGTACAAATTGGTGCTAAGATTATTGTGGGAATTGAATTACAAAAAGGGAATGACATAGCTTTTTATTTAGAGACAATGTATGTGCAAATGCAATTTATTAAAATTATCACTGAAGTACATTTAACCAAGATAAAGTTATAGATTTAACCTTTATATATCTATATAAATAACAATGTAAAATAGTTTGTACGAATCCACTAATCTCAAAAACTACTGGACAGATCTGCTTCAAATTTTGACACAATGTAGCCAAGGACTTCCGATAATAGAATAGCTACTCATTTTGTGCCTAGCATGCATGTATCGTGTGCAAGGTAAACACATGTAAAATGTACCCACTGAAATGTGTTTTCACTTCCCTGTAACTCCTCCCACCAGGCAACAGTCATTCCTCAGCCACGGAGGCCTCTTGGGGCCAAAAAGGCACTGGGATAGGCAAACTCCCAGGTGGCCCATAGAGGGGGGGGGGGAATACTGCTCAAGCCTGTTCTCTGAGGTAAAAACACGGAGGCAGGCAGCTGCTTTAAACTGTTTAATACGAACTGAACCAAACTGTAACAAAGAACCACCCATCTGACAGCAAATACAATAAAAGAGGGACTAGGGAAGACATGATAGCAGCCTTCCAATATCTCAGGGGTTGCCCCAAAGAAGAGGGAATCAAGCTATTCACCAAGGCACCTGAGGGCAGAACAAGAAGCAATGGGTGGAAACTAATCAAGGAGAGAAGCAACCTAGAACTGAGGGGAAATTTCCTGGCAGTGAGAACTATTAACCAGTGGAACAGCTTGCCACCAGAAGTTATGGATGCCCGAACACTGGATGTGTTTTTAAGAAGAGACTGGAAAACCATTTGTCTGACACAGTATAGGGTCTCCTGCTTGAGCAGCGGGGTTGGACTAGATGACCTCCAAGGTCCCTTCCAACTCTCCAAAGCACCTGATGGCAGAACAAGAAGCAATGGGTGGAAACTAATCAAGGAGAGAAGCAACCTGAACTGAGGGGAAATTTCCTGACAGTTAGAACAATTAACCAGTGGAACAGCAGGCCACCAGAAGTTATGGATGCCCCAACACTGGATGTGTTTTTAAGAAGAGACTGGAAAACCATTTGTCTGACACGGTATAGGGTCTCCTGCTTGAGCAGCGGGGTTAGACTAGATGACCTCCAAGGTCCCTTCCAACTCTCCAAAGCACCTGAGGGCAGAACAAGAAGCAATGGGTGGAAACTAATCAAGGAGAGAAGCAACTTAGAACTGAGGAGAAATTTCCTGACAGTTAGAACAATTAATCAGTGGAACAGCTTGCCTCCAGAAGTTGTGAATGGCCCAACACTGGAAGTCTTCAAGAAGATGTTGGATAGCCATTTGTCTGAAATGGTTTATGGCAGTGATGACTAACCTTTTTTGTCTAGCGTGCCAAAAGCAGGGGGAGTGCAGGGGTGATGTGCACAAGTGTGCCACATCCATAATGCTATGTGCATGACCACCTGCATTTGGCATGCTTTTTACGTCATCCCCAGGCTCCAGAGGCTTTATAGGAGTCTGGGGAGGGTGAAAACAGCCTCCCCCCACCTCCAGAGAGCAAAAAACAGCCTCAAAAGAAGGCCTAAATCAGCTGGCCAGGGCACACATACACACAGAAGCTGACAGGGCAATGCCTCGCGTGGCCTAAGAAATGGTTCCGTGTGCCACCTGTGGCACCCGTGCCATAGGTTCGCCATCATGGGTTTAGGGCTTCCTGCCTAGGCAGGGAGTTGGACTAGATGACCCCCAAGGGATAGATAGAGAGGGAGAAATAAGGTAGGTGGGTAGGTAGGTAGGTGGATAGATAGATAGATAGATAGATAGATAGATAGATAGATAGATAGATAGATAGATAGATAGATAGATAGATAGATAGATAGATAGATAGATAGATACAAAGAAAGAAAGAAAGAAAGAAAGAAAGAAAGAAACAAACAAACAAACAAACAAACAAACACAATAGGTAGGTAGGTAGAGGGAGAAAGAAAGAAATACAGTAGGTAGGTAGGTAGAGGGATAGATAGATAGAGAGGGAGAAATACAGTAGGTAGGTAGGTTGGGCCTTATATGATGGTTGTGTGTATGTGTGCAGGTGTAAATCTACACACAGATTGGTTGGCCATTTAATCAGACTGGGCCACAGCAACGCGTGGCCGGTTATAGCTAGTACCTAGATACAATTTATATATATACCTAAATTACAAAATGTTTCAAAAGCACTCTGTCCTATAACATATTTTTTGCAAACAATCCCCATGACATTTTTGAGATTGTAGAACACATGCACACAAATCTAAACTAATAAAATAACAGAGTTGGTGAGTTAAACCACAATCAAATTGTGGTGGCAGAAAGAAAAAAAGATAATGTCCGAGACTAAAAAAAAAAAAAAAAACAGAACAAAAAAAGTGAATTTGCAAGCTGCATCAGCAAACATCAGAATGTTTCATTATCTAGAATAGTAAGATTGTGTACTTATTATGTATAAATGGATTGTTTGCATAGTAATATGCTAACATTATGAAATACATCACAAACTAACCATTGGTGGGATAGCAATGAGGGCTATAAAAAGATATTCAGGTGCTGTGATGTGCAGGCAGTGGTTTTCTTCACGGCATTCTATGGATGAAAAAGTTGGACTCTAAAAAGCAGGATAGAAAGACCATTGATACCTTTGAACTTTTCAGGGGTGGGCTGCTGGGGGTTCACAGGGGTTGGGACAGGGGTCTGCAAAGTCGGCTCTTTTAAGACTGGTGGACTTCAACTCCCAGAATTCCCCAGCCAGCTATGCTGGCTGGGGAACTCTGGGAGTTGAAGTCCACCAGTCTTAAAAGAGCCGACTTTGCAGACCCCTGGGTTGGGAGAACCTCTAGCTAAGGTTCTGTATAGTTTGGAAAATCCCCAAATCCCACTCCTGGCTGGCCCTGCCACCCCTCCTCTCTCAGGAGTCCCCATGCAGCCCATTTTGGATGCAGGTAAGTGCAGGGTGTGCGTAGAGGCTCGGGGAAGGTGAAAAACAGGCCTACCAGGAAGGCCAGAAACGGGCCTAGGCAGGGGGCTGACAAGGCTACGCCTACCATGGCCATGGCCACCCAGCAACTGGGTAGAGAACCCCTTGGTAAAATTTTTGAAGCCAACCCCTGACTTTGATGTAGAAAAGATTTCTCAAAATTAGTCTGGATAGCCAAGAAAATAAACAAATGGTTCATAAGACAAACCAATCCAGATTTATTACTAGAGCCCCAACGATCAGTCTGAAATTATTACATTACATGAAGGCCTTGTTTTTTTTATAGAAGATTATAATGCTGGGAAAGGTAGAAGTAAAGAGAAGACGGGGACAACCGTAAGCCAGGTGAATGAACTTTATTGTAGCAGGAATGCATTCCTGATAGACCTGAAGGGCTAGTTTGGAGAACGGATAATCCTGGAGAATGGATACCTATATGAACACTAAGAGTCAAAACTGACTTCATGCACATAATAAACCAATCCATCAATGTTAATCTAGGTCACTAAAAAAGTAATACAGGTAATCCTCATGTACAACTATAATTGAACCCCAAATTTCTGTAGCTAAGTGAAACATTTGTTAAACGGGTTTTGCCCCATTTTATGACTTTTCTTGCCACAGTTGTTAAGTGAATCACTGCGGTTGTTAAGTTAGTCACAGCTGTTATGTGAATCTGGCTTCCTCATTGACTTTGCTTGTCAGAAGTTCGCAGAAACTGATCACATGACCCCAAGGCACTGCAACCGTCATAAAGATGGGTCATTTCCCAAGCATCTGAATTTTGATCAGGTGACCATGAGGATGCTGCAATGGTCAAAAGTGTGAAAAACGGTCATAAGACACTTTTTTCAGTGGTATTTTAACTTTGAAAAGTCACTAAATGTATTGTAGTAAGTCGAGGACTATCTGTGGTGTTTAAATTACAAACTTGCATGACATTTCAATTTTGGCTACTAGTAATATGCTTGCACAATCATACATTTACACAGAATTTATTTTCAGAAATAAATAGGTTTTTCAGAAATCCTAATGCAAAAACATGGCAAAAGGAAATGTAGTATTTAATGTTGTTTTGCAGCAGAACAGGACTATTACTTAAGGATCTCACTTAGAATGGTTTCTAGTATCTTATCAAAGAACACAAGAATTGTTTAAATAGGAAAAGGCCAAAATTAGCTTGAATATTGCCAACTCCTGCAAATTTGAAAATAATCTAAATGAAAATATTTTTTCTTATACAGCCCGAGTAAGTTAAAAACTTAAAGAAACTACTGTAAAATGATTAATCTAGCATGCACAGAACACTGGTTTCCAAATAACAGATTATAATTAAAAATTAGATTTTTCTGGCCAATGTTAAGCTAAGTAAAGCTACAGGTATTGGTACACCAGAATGCATTTTAACATACTAAATGATTTTAAAAAGCAAGATGAACCTACTCATAATTAATTCAGATATCTAACATTTGAATTGTCATAGTATTTTCCTTATATTTCCATTGAGAAAAGATTCATAATATCTTGTCTTTGATAATTATTTCAGATATGTATATTAACTTGTACGTTAATATGTGGTAAGTATAAAAGTGGCAGTGAAAAAAAAATCCAAAACAAAATATTGCATGTTAATGAAAAGAGTCATCATCACAAACATATTTCTTTGCTTTATGTGTCACATTTATCTCTTTAGGTTCAGCATTATGTAAGCGGAAGCCCATCTTTAAGCTTTAAAAAATGTCATTGAAAAAAACCAAACCAACCATCCAGCATAAAGCATCAGGATAGGGACTGGAACATTGCCAAAGGGTGAGTGTACCCCATAACCTTCCAAACATTATTTTGGTTTCATAACTTGACAATAAATGTAATGTAATGAACACAGAAAGATTTGAAATTACAGTATGCATTTGACAGAGGTATCTGTAAACAGAATGTGCAATAGGAATGTAGAGCACATATAATACATTGCCTTTCACTGTGCAATTACAAGTCAACATGTTAACACAGAAAGGACTAACTTGAAACAAGGCTGTAGGAGAAAACCAGGCTGAACCCAAGGGAGGGATCAAACAGGTCATCAGTCTCAAGTCCCTTCCTGCCCACAAGGGATCTAAGTCCAGCCCATCTTGAATTCCATTGACTCTTATCCATTTGCTTTGACTGGCGCAGAGCAAGTTATAGGCAACTGCGCATGCGCGTGCAACAAACCAGCAGTAACGCCAGCAGCAACCACCCCTGGTAACGAGATAGTTCAGTCCACTACCCACCCACCCCCATTCCCCAAGTTAGGAGAGAAATCAATCTCACAACCTAAAATATATGATACACTACATGGAACTCAATTTACAACAAAGCATGCAATGCCATCCACTATAATCAATGAGCTAGGTGGGAGTTTCATTTACAAATTTGTTTTCAACTCTCAAGACGTTAATACAAACAAAATAAAACTTCTTAGACACAATCTGACATTAGACATAATGCCTTTCTTGTACAAACTGGTAAGAACAAGAGGCAGTAAGAGTGAAGTAGCATACAGACAAATAAAAATTATCCTTACTGTAGGTAAACCTGGTTACTTATTTCTTCCTAAATAGAATCCTCCTGAAGCAAAATAAATAAATAAAAATCCTCTGATACACCCCACTAGTTTTCCCAGCTCAGGTACAATAACTTCTTTTGTTCCCTGGAGTTCTCTAGTCTTTTAAAGCTTTATCCTATCCTGGAGAGAGAGAGTGATTGGGTGATCTGGCAAAAACATCTCTGCCTACTAAGTGACAAACAACATCTTTTCCGGTTGGACTGAAATTCAGACACTGGGTGGCTGTCAGTGAATGCAGATGGACGTCTGCATCCTGCACATACATTCACAACAAAACTGAACCTTCATCCTGACAACTCACCACCATCCTCCACTGAAAGACCAGGAAAATGAAATTTCAGTACTAAGAGATCCTTATAATATTCACATTCAACTCTGGAATGCCAGAGTGGTTCTCTGAACAATATTTTTTAAAGCTGCATGAGATTGTGCCCATGTATTTACAGGAATAATGTACACAGATATGCATCTTATTGTCCTGGGAATCCAGAAAAAGATGAATTAGGGATCTATCAAGCTACTGCATATATGCAGGTAGTGCTTTAAAACATATATGCACTACATATATAAGACTTATATAGTACTGGTAACTTCATTTTCTATCTATTTTGTTCATATATTTGCAAAGCATAAGTCTGTTTACATGATTCATCCACCTGTACTGAAAGGGCCTTCTTCTGTCTACCTCTATTGTTCTCCATTGAACAGTCTCAACAGCATGGAACCTAGTAAAATATCTTTAAATCTTTCTTGGTGTTCTTCACTATTCAATCCTAGCTGTCTAGGGTTGATTTATTGAACCAAGTAAGACCTATATACAATATACTTCTAAATAAAGGACTCGGGTTCTATTTGTTAAAATAGTCTATCTTAATACATAGATCTAGCGTGACCAACCTCCTGCAGCACTGTTTCTTAAAGTATGCGCTGAGGACACCTGAGCGGCCTCAAGACTCTCTCAAGGGTTCAGTGAAATCAAAATTATTTGCCAGAAGATCAAAGATATTTGCAAAAGAATTAAACAATGTCCCTCCTCTCACATTTATTTTTTTATTTGTTAAAATAAACTGGATTTTTACGAACAATTTTATGTTAATATCTAATGGGTTTAATATTGTTATATTTCCATGAGTCAATACTAAGTTCTATAAATGGATCCTTTTTAATTTTTAGCACAACAGATATTTATAAATATAGCCCTCCCCCCACAAACAAAAGCTCTTTTGGGGGCCTCTTTTTCAAAAAATGAGGAGGAGTCCTGAAAGAAAAAAGCTTAAGAAATAAAGCTTGCGATTTTATTTACTTATTCTATTTGTTATTGTTTTATTTACTTACAATTGTGTATCTTTCTAATTTCTTTGTAATCTTTTTTCAGACTTTCCTAAATAAACTGTTTTTATCATTTGGTTTGTTGGCTTACTTGATTATTTCTGCACTTTTATATTGCTAATGGCTGCATGTTGCTACTATTTGAGCTGTAGAGCAAGAGATCAGTCACTGATGGGATCAAATTCACCAGCTTCCTATCGCTGGCAAGACTAAAGGGTGGTGACAAATACAGGGTGTAGAAAAGAAGAAAGTATAGTATAGTAGCCAATGAGTTGCTATAAACAAAAATGGCTGTTTTGTTTTCTATAACTGAGTTCACATAGTCCAAAAGACTTCCAGGTAATGCATCCTACACCTTCACTGAAGCCATGGGACATGTGACCTAGAATGTGACTAGATACAGCTGCAAATTCCCGGTGACAATTCCCCTGGGCATGGGCATGAGAAAGTGTATCACTGCAATTGCAATTGCAGCTGTATTGAGATTGCCCAGGTCTTTTATTACATCTTCCATGTGACTACAAGCATGTGGTTAAGGACAGGCCAAGCTGCATTAAATGCAAGTCTTTTGGACCATACACTGATCCAGATGATTAAGAAGAAAATGTTATATCCAGTTCATATACCAAACTCCTCCACCTAAGATAGTAATATAAAATAAAATGCATACAATTTTTTTAAATAAAATGTGCAAAAGAAACAAGTGGATTATTTTACCATTCATATTAAAAACAAGGCACCAGGAAACATATTGTTTGCCAACAAATATATATCATCATGCTTGCACATGCAACAAAACAGACTATTGTGCCTGTTAAACATAACATACATATGTTTATTTCCAATTCTAGCAAATATATATCAAGCAGATATATTCCAAATATTCCGATTACTATAGTAACAGCAAAATGCTTTTGGTTTATCATCCACTAGACTCACTGCATAATTAAAGTTAAAGGAATATTTCAGTGTAGTTCTAATGTAACCAGAGGGTTTACTTCTTTTGAAAAAGAAAGGAAAATCTGGTTGTATAGAACACAATGTAAGTTAAAGGAATATTACACCAGCTAAAATTCCTATTGACATTTGCATATTCAGGACTGAATAACCAGGCCTTTTTATGGCAGAAAACATATTTGTTATACATGAGATTCCAAGTCCCGACAAGGATTCCAGGAACATTGGAAAAAAGCACCTTCTGAATCACTGGACAGAGGTTGCCAGCCAAAACAACCAATATCACATTTCAAAACAAACCATATTTATTTTTAAAGGTTATATTTTAATATAATACATTTACATATTACATATTTAAACTTCTTATAAAATATTAAAACTTGATTATATTTTCATGTAAATCAGGTGTATGTTTTTGGAACTACAAATAAAGCTTTTTCTTAAATAATCACAAGGTTAGATGCTAAGTTTACAGTACAAAAGCAGGATACTTACTTTCTGTTCTGAGTCAATTCCTCTAGTAAATAAATTGAATTAATGGAGGGTTTTTCATGTAAACCAAGAGCCAATCTTATTATTTTTCATAAACAATATTTAGACGTAGCCTATCTCACACAGGCATTTTCATTGTCATCAGATGAAAATAAACTGATCTAATCTTCCAAGAACTGATCATACCTCTGATCTACCAGTCATGGATATTTAATTTTGCTTGCCACTTTGTTTTGTGAAGGTGGGACTGGGCCAAGGCACAGTGAAGCTGAAAGGAACAACACTGGAAAAAAGAACAGAAGACAAAATGGTCCAATGCACAGCTTCCTATATTCCCATATTTAATCTTACAAAGTACCTCAGATGTTGTTCAAAGAAAAATTATGCAAGATTTATACAATTGAAGGAAGGGATACTGACCTCACTGTAAGACTTAGTGCAAACAAATGAATTAATGGTCAATATGCACTATTCTATATGGAATAGTTGGAAATTGCATCGGCTGGGGGGGTTGGGGGTGGGAGGCACCGTTTTACGGTGGTTCTCCTCCTACCTCTCTGGCCGATCGCAATTTGTGTTGACAGGAGAGCAGAGGTCGACCCCGAGACCCCTCACATGTGGGGTGCCTCAGGGGTCGGTCCTCTCGCCTCTCCTGTTTAACACATATATGAAGCCGCTGGGTGAGATCATCCGTGGTTTTGGGGTAGAGTACCATCTCTACGCTGATGATACTCAGCTGTATATATCTACCCCAAACCACCCCAACGATGCCGTAGCGGTGATGTGCCAGTGCCTGGAAGCCATACGGATCTGGATGGGAAGAAACGGACTCAGACTCAACCCGTCCAAGACCGAGTGGCTGTGGTTTCCGGCTGCCCGATTCAACCAGTTGATTCCATCGCTGGCCATTGGGGGCGAACATCTTGCCCCAGTGGATGGGGTGCGCAACTTGGGTGTCCTCCTGGATGCCCGGCTGTCCATGGAAGATCAAGTGACAGCCATGGCCAGGAGGGCATTTTACCAGGTTCGCCTGGTTCGCCAGTTGCGCCCCCTATTGGATCGGGACGCCCTTCGCACAGTCACTCATGCTCTCGTGACATCCCGACTAGACTATTGTAACTCTCTCTACATGGGGCTCCCCTTGAGGTGCACCCGAAGACTTCAGCTGGTCCAGAATGCAGCCGCGCGAGCAATAATGGGTACCGCAAGGTATACCCATGTAACACCGCTCTTGCGTGAGCTGCACTGGCTACCTGTCGTCTTTCGGGTGCGCTTCAAGGCGTTAGTTCTCATCTTTAAAGCGCTCCATGGCTCGGGACCTAGCTATCTGCGGGATCGGATTCTGCCCCATACATCCTCCCGGCCGATTCGCTCCCACAGAGAGGGACTTCTCCGGGTGCCGTCCACTAGACTTTGTCAGCGGGCGACGCCCAGGGGAAGGGCCTTCTCTGTGGCGGGCCCAGCCCTCTGGAACGACCTTCCCCCCAACATTAGAACAACTACGGACCTCCGCTCCTTCCGTCAGAAATTAAAAACTCATTTTTTCTGCTTGGCCGGCCTAGGTTAGTCTCTACCCAGGGATTAGGGATTGTTAATTTTAAATGGGAATTTTAGTGCAGGGATAGTTAAATTTAATTTGTTTTTAGTGTATTTATGTATATATTTTATGCTGTTTTATTTCTCCTTGTACACCGCTCCGAGTCCCCTAGGGGAGAGGATGCGGTTATACAAATAAATATTCGAAATATTCGAAATATTCGAAAATGTGATTTAAATAAGTGAAGGTGAGAATAAATGGAACACTTAGTGAATCATTCAACACCTAGCAAGGGATTCAGACAATGATGTGTGATATTCCTCTTTGCGTTCTTTTAAAGATGTTTAGAAATAAATGTATAAGGAATACTTTTAGTAATAGTAACAGGATATTGATTAAGGACATGAGTGTGTGTCTTTTATATGCAGGCAAAGCTGTGTTGTTGTCTGTGAATCTGAATGATTTCCAGTGAATATTAGAGAGAATGTATAAAGCAGCTAGGAGTAAGGATCTGAAAATAAATGCATAAAAAAACCCAACGTAGTAGCGCCTGACAGGAAAACATAAGTAGAATAGCAGGTAGATTGATTTGTATATTTAGGATGTTTTCTAAAGATGAGGAAATGGAAGTAGAAATATTAAGGCATGCACATAGAATTAAGTATTCATTCTGAAAGAGTATTTATTTTAAAAAATGGCTGATCCTTCCCACTTTATTATAAAAACACTAAGCTTACAATTTAGGTTCACTCCTCTGCTCAGCCTAAAAATGTGTAATTGTATTATAAATGCAACTTAAGGAATCCATACAGTTTACAAGGATGGAAAGAGCACTTGAAGTTTTAACTATACATCAGAAGAATTTTTCAGGAAGCCATAATTATGAGCTGGCAATATTATTTCACTACATAAGTGCATAGCAGGGTTGAAACACTATCATCATCATTTCATAGCTGATATATATGAGGCAGGGAAACCTAATTTTGGTTACATATAATCATTTTTCGAAGTCTTTGATTAAATGTTCAAACCGGAACTTTTTAATGCAACATCGTCTGAAATGCTAGGCAGGATAAGAGAACTTTTATTCTCCTGTTTTGGATTAGAACATGGAATAATAAATTGGAACAGACGTTGGAGGTCTTCTAGTCCAACCCCCTGCTCAGGCAGAAACCCTATACCATTTCAGACAAATGGTTGTCCAATCTCTTCTTAAAAAATTACATTGTTGGTGCATTCACAACTTCTGGAGGCAAGCTGTTCTACTGATTCATTGTTTTAACTGTCAGGGAATTTCTTCTTAATTCTAGGTTGCTTTTAGATTTTGAGAATGATCTAGATTTCTAGATTACTTTTTAGTAATCTTATTAATCCAGTCCAAAGTTTAAGATATATAAACAGAAAAGGGAACACACATACACATAGACTTACTTAGCAATGTACAGTACATTAATATATTGAAGAATTTGATTAAAATATCTATAATTCATACCTCCCACCCCAAAAAAACCCCAAAGCTTCATATATAACTTCAATTTAAGGCTTGGATGGTATAAGTGGTGGGTTCCTAATCAGTTTACTACTGGTTCGTTGAACGTGCGCACATGCGCAATTGAAAAAAAATTACTCAGAAAAAAAAGGAAAACAGCTGAGGAGCGGCAATTCAATCTGCCACCCAGGATCGACTGGGCTTCAGAAACTGGAATATAGGTAAGTATAACCCAAGGGCGGGCAGGTGGACCCACTTTTAACAAAAACAGAGAACTGGTTCACTCTCTGTTTGAAGAGAGCACTACCGGTTCGGCAGAACCAGTCTGAACCCGTAGGAACCCACTTCTGGATGGTAACTATTCATCTTCAGTCTTTGAACTTATGCCTTGCCTATAAACAGTATCTGTTAAGATACAGTTTAATTTTTTGACACTTAACTTCAATGCACCCAAAGATGGCAACCAAAACAATCCTGTCCTCAAATCTTCCATGCACCCATTTATATAAACTGACATGCTCTACAGCAGGGGTGTCAAACTCGAGGTCCGCCCCCACTCGGTTTAGCGAAGCAGGGGGAAAGTTCCACATGACAATGTTGTGACGACGTGAGTTTGACACTCCTGATCTACAGCTTATTTTAGGATCCAGGACAGGTGTTAACAACTTCTGAAAAACACAGTTTGTGCTCTTGAAAAAGGTAAGAAATACTGACCTTGCAATTTTAAGGTACACATTCTAGAGTATGTACCTTTAAAAAATATATTTTGTACGTTCAGTATTTTACGTGGAACATAACACTGCATTTTCCTTCTACTTGGGTATAATTTTAAAAGAAAATATATCTTAACCCCTATTTATTTTTAAATGATGGTAAAATATTTAATATGCCCAAAATGTAAGATATGAAGTAACAAACACATCTGTCAACTCATATCATCAAACAACACTTATTGTGCAGCCATAGTTATTTTTAGTTCCCACTCGCTGAGAATCTGAGACAAGATTTTCAATTATTATTTCATGCACAGATAGCCTCATTCAGGTCTTCTGTCTCACTGGAAAGGGTACAGAACAGGTTTCTTAGGATCTTATTCCAAGTCCCATGCTGTGTCTCAAATGTGATTCTACATTGCCATGTGACGCAGTGGTTAGAATTGCAATATTGCAGGCTGAATCTGCTCACAGTCAGGAATTTGATCCAGACCGTATCAAGTTTGACTCAGTCTTCCATCCTTCCAAGGTCGGTACAATGAGGACCCAGATTTTAGGAATAATTTGCTGATTCTATAGCCCTAAATGCTATTGCTATTGCTAAGTGCTATTGCTACATTACAAAGGTGACATTTATACCTTTTAAGGAAACATATTTTCCCATAATGGACTAAACTACTCCTCTTCTTGGCCAATCTAACTCTTCAGGTTCCTCCCAATTAATTCATTTCTTCCTAAGAACTATAGTGATATATGAAAAACTGGAACTTTTTTTTTGTCTTAACCCAAGGGTGTATGTTAGGTCAAGAATATACAACAGAGACAATTAAACAATGTTTCAAGGACATTGATATTCAAACAGACTTGAAGTTTGTCCACAAATATTAATTTTTCAAATGCCTTGCACTCCTTACACACTTGCTAGATATTTAAACCAAAGCTGTGTTTGACAATTCGGGAGATTCCCTAAACTAACATGGTTCAATGGACCTTTCTCAGCATTTCTCAGAGATATAGAGGGATTCCACTAAATCCAGGCAATGTTCATATGGTGAAGGAGTCACAAACATCTCCAAATATGCCTTACTGTATTGTCCATTTTATGCCAACACTCTCCATGAGTTGCTAATTCCATACCTAATTAAATATCCTGGCCAATCTGATCAGTTTAAATCTCTTACTCTCAAATTAAAATGACTCAATTTCCTAATGTGTTGGCGAATTCTGTCATCTAGTATGTAAGATGCACAGCAGTTTGGCTGAAAAATCTGTTACTTAACTAGCTAATCCATGTCAGTTTTATGAATCCAAGTGTTTTATGGACTGGTCATTGACTGCAATAAAGATTTGATACTGATAGTCTTGAATATACCTCCCAGTTACATTGCTATCTGTCCTTGTACTGCCAAATATAAAATGGTATTAATGTTTGTAATTATCTACAACCAAAACTGTAGATGACCCATTCATGTAGAGATTACATATTCTCATACATATACAATAAATAATAAATAATATCAATACAATAATAAACTAATATAAAGGCTCTGGAAGTGGCAAGCAATAGAATGTAAATAAAATAATCCTTCAAAAGAAATGATATTAAACATCCTGTATAATCTCAAATCAGTGATATCAGTTGTAGGGCGTTAGAAGGAAATTAGCTGTAAAACTAGCAATTATTTTGGAGCAGCAGTGAGAAAATTCAAAGATCCCAAACAACTGGGGAAAGGTAATGGATGAATTGCATTATAAAGAAGGATGAAAAGAGATTAAATCCGTATAACTTGGATAAGTGTCAAATAAAGCATGAATATGAAAAATACTTCAAAGGAAAACCAGTTAAAAAAAAATATGCAGATGATATAAGGATGGAGGGAAGAAAAGGATTGCAAAATGCATGGGAAGTTTCCATGATGATGCCAAACTATTTGATACAATTTATTGGCCAACATAATTAAAATTAAACTGCAATATAAAATATATATAAGAAAGACCATCAGATTGGGTAGTCAGAATATGAAAATACAGAACTGTAAAAACATGAGATGCAAAATGTACATGGGGTAACTTCATACATACTTCATGACATCTGGTGGAAAATATTAACATGGCAAGAACTAGTAAGTCTAGACGGTAAGTTTGATGATTGACTGGGTGATCTGAAATTTACTTCATTTTGAATCCAACTGATATAAGTAGCCATGATAGCATAACAAATTGAAAAGAAATTTGTAGCTTCAATGCATGCTTGGATTAAAGACTGTCCAAATTCAATATTATTATGAAAAACTGTTAAGCGGGAGAAAGCAAGGTAAGAGTTCAATATGGATAACTACTTAAATGCTATTGATCTAAAAGAAACAGAAGTGCATTGGTGGATTACAGCTAAATATAAGTTAATAAATAATAGGAGATTTTGGCAAGCAAAATAGTTTGGAACTTAAGAAGTATTATGGCACAGATCAATAAGCCAGGGTCTTCAAATGTCAAACTATATCAGATTCTTTCCCAAACCTCTCCAAATAAAATACAAAACTATACACAGGCTTGCAAAATTAATTAAAACATACCCAAATCCACTGTGTATTTGATATATTTTCCTACCAAATAGGAAACATCAACCTTACAAACTCCATTAAAAGAAGCCTATGAAAGAGTTTGATCCATGTTTCTTTTAAAAATATATCATAAGTAAAATAAATAATTTTTAAACCTATTGAGATGACTTTGGGCCAGGCACGCAGTATCAGACCAATCCATCTCACAGGGTGGTGATTGTTGCAGGGAAAATAGGAGGAGAAGGAGGAAGAAGTATCAGGAATGTTCACTACCTTGCATTACTTATAAAAATAGTAAAGGCGGGATAAAAATAAATAAAAATTTCTCCACAAACTCCTTCTTACAGATTGATTCACAATTTTTCAGGTTTAAAGGAGGACAGTTAACCACAACTATCTCTTTGTCTTTCCCTATAGTCTCTCTCAAATGTATTTTGCCTCTATAGAAAGAGATACACTAATATTCTTTCAGCAGTCAGCGAGTCCCCTAAAACAAGACTTCAAGATTTCAGTTAAAGAAAACTACAATAAACAGATAGGTTCTATCTATAAAGAAATATAATCTTATGTGTTCATAAGGACTGCAGACCATACATCTGAAAAATTTGAAACAGGCTAGTATCACAAAATATGAAACATTAAAAAATAATGCTTAGTTTCATGTATTAATTGAAGTATCTTGTACAGATACAGTCACTTCTGGTTTAAAGGACAAGCATTACCACTATTCAGTTCTGATCTCTATCCTATCTAAGATATTCAAAATTGCTGCCGTCATCACTTACTGTAGCTATATACTGAGTAGCCACTACATTTCCATGGTGTTAAATTGAACCTTACACTCTACTGAAAGTAAGCCATCCCGAATCTGGTCACTGCTTCAGTGTCTTAGAAGGTTCTGCATATCCAGAAATAAATAATAGGACGGAAATATAAAAACAAATGGTATATTACCTCATTTGTCATGGCAGCTTGTGCACCTGAAATAAAAATTCTCTTCAATCAATTAAATTCATATAGCAGCTAGTTATGAATCTGAATTTATTGGTGCCAAAAATTAGTTAGATGACATTTTAAAATATTGGCATTTGTATTAGGATATGGGTATGAACCCCTTGCCTGAGAAATATCCAATCCAAAAGAAAATGCTGATGTCACTAGTTTTTCATACAGACAACCATATGAAGAAAGAGTAACCATTCAGATAAATCAAGATTCAACATATCCAACAGGACACAACAACAACAACAATAATAATAAAAAAACACCCTACTTGGAACAGCTTATATCCTCTGAAGTTGGAACTGTTAAGGTAACGTCGTCAGAGGATTTAGATACAAGTAATCTTCACTCCACTGCTAAGTGAAACAGTCACTGAGTGGGAAATCACATGATTGCAACTAAGCTGGGTGGATAGACGTAACTTTCACTTTCTAAACATTTCCTTTCATTTGGAATGCTGAAGTGCCTATTTACTCTCTTTTACACATCAAAAACAATGAAATCATCCTGCATCTCAGGGCTAGGTGCATTATGCAATCGGGTTTATAAGTACTCTCTTGAAACGTCTTTCTCTCCAATCACTCCGCTCCTGTTAGGGGCTGAAAGGGGGGGAAAGCAAGTGATATTCTTTTTTTGTAGGCAATCTCTCCTTTGCCTGGCCTTCCCCCCCCCCTTTCACAGAGTAAAGAATTTAGAAGAGATAGCAAGAAAATAAGCAGTTTGCTATTCTAAACATCAAAAATAATGCTATCACAACATAGCCCAGGTCTGAGAGCTGTGGGTGCACTAGGATAAAACTACTCTTTAAATCCCTTTCTCTGAGTGAGGTGAGAGGGATTTAAAAAACGAGCAGTTTCTGTAGGCAATCGTTCTTTTGCTTGACCCTTCCCCATTATGCCAGTACAATTGCATTATAAATAAATAAATAAAATAAATAATTTAATTTATAACCCGCTCTCTCTCCCCGAAGGGACTCGAGGCGGGGCACAGGGAAATTAAAAATACATATAAAACCACAAACAATACAGTATTAAAAGGAATTAAACTAAACCCTGCGCTAAAATCCCATGTTAAAACTAAAACAAGCCCCTAAAAAAACCCCTAAAAACAGTTAAGTTATCCCAAGCCGGCCAAGCAAAAGAAATGTGTTTTTAATTTTTGACGGAAGGAGCGGAGGTCCATAGTTGTTCTAATATCGGGGGGAAGGTTGTTCCAGAGGGTCGGGCCCGCCACAGAGAAGGCCCTTCCCCTGGGCGTCGCCCGCTGGCACAGCCTAGTGGACGGCACCCGGAGAAGTCCCTCTCTGTGGGAGCGAATCGGCCGTAGGGATGTATGGGGCAGGATGCGATCCCGCAGATAACTAGGTCCCGTGTTTTCAATGTGTAAAGAGCAAAAAGCTTACTCTCTTATCCAAAACCTAAACCTTTCGTGCCAATTTTCACAGTAAGTTGCTATTACCAGCTGTCATAGTTTCTGCTTGCAGTTGTTTGCAAGGTTCCCATCCATGCTGAAGAGCATGAAATAAATGTTGATTTTCTATAAATAGCAGTGTTCCATAGACTTAAGTAAGAAGGTAGCTAAGAATGGGCTGAAGGAACAAATGGACAAGAGTTTTATCCAAAAATTATGAGGCCACCCATTCTGTCACCTCTTTTTCCTTCTTTCTTTCTGCATCCCACTGTCTATCTCTGCACTTATCTGTCTCGTAGGACAGATTGTTCTTGTTCGAAGTCTGAATTGATTGCATATATGCAATGCATTTCTTAGTTTGTTTATTCTATTTATACCACAGCTTTCTCAAGCAAAGGCTCAAGGCAGTTAATGAAATTAAAAATAAACAATAAACAAATATTAAAAACATAAATTAATGCAAATATTAAAGTTAATTAACAATTAAAAGCTTGTTGAAAAAGATTTATTTGCAGCTTTTCTAAATGCCAGGAGATTAGAAACTGGATGCAACTAAGGGAAAATGCTTTCCATAAATTGGAGTCAAAGTAGGAGAAAGATTGTCCATCCATAAAGAATTTCAAACTTGTCAGTGTACACATATCAGTGTCCACATACAGTATGATTACATTCAACTTTCTGATTCCTTTTCTCTGAACTTGATAAGTCTATTTTTTAATCTCTAAAGACACTTTCTTCTTTATAATATAAAGTAAGCTGAATGGTTGTATGTAATCCAATGTTATACACAAACATACATACATATGCACGGACACATATATCATACAACTCATTATGAAAACTAATTTTTGAAACAGTTCAGAAAAAAAGATTCAACTATATAATAGCTCCTTGGAAAATAGAGATTTATGTGAATAAAGGATTATTTACTGGTATATTAAAAACTATTTTTCTCTCACTTGGGGAAACTCATATTTTTTAAAATTGCTTTTTTATTTTAAAGAAGAAATCCAAGGATCAGTTCAACTAATGATGAAATTGTATTTACAGCCTTTCCTTACCCTGGCTTTGGTCTAATTTAGATAAGTCCTTTAGGCAAGAATTGTGTCTTTCTCTTAGTACAACCTAGTGCCAGGTACTCTGTCATCCTTCAACAAACACTACATAATATATTTTAACCTTGATCATACAAGCTGCAATTGTTCCCAATTTTGTGTTGGGTAAACTAGGCAAAATCATATTATCTCTTTTTCATAATATGTAATTAGGAGTGGTTTTGTAATAATCTAGAAGTGAAACATGATCAAGACCAATCCATGTATTCTTATTTCCATAAATATCATATATATATAATTATATATGTAATTGTTTCCACAACACCCTGTTAAGGTCCCAATTAAGGGAGGAAGCAGATTGCTTTTCCTTTTCTGCCTTTTGGCTCATCACCAGAGACCATCTAGACAGAAAGCCAAGAATTCCGTTGTGTAATTTTTTTTATATGTGTGTTACATTTTTGAGCTGATCAATAAATAAGTCAGGGAGACTAGGATAGATCTATTTCGAGCTTATTAACTCTCATCAGCTAGCCATACCCTTACTGGGATTGGGTCAGGGGGAAAACGTAACATATATATATGTATGTATGTATGTAGCCAAGAAGTTCAATTGAATATTCCTAATTAAAAATTAAGATGCATAATTGTAAAGCATTTCAATATGAACTTTTAAGTTAACCAATTTTACTAAGTTATCTAAATTCCTTCAATCTTTTTACAAGCTGTCCTGCATGCACAATGAGGTCATTAAAAATTACCAAGATAATCAAATATGGTATCTATATACTTGTTATAAAATATTCAGATTAACACTGGTATTGATGTCCCATAATTGATTAAAGTTGTAATTTATAAAACATTCAAAAATAGTCATAGGTGGTCTATAATCCCAGTACTAAAGTCTTTGTGTGTGTTTGTGTGTGTCTATAATTAAGACAAGCCTGTTTTGTACTACTGTATTCTTTCTTTTCATTTTCTTTCTCCTTCTTTCCAATCTCGGTATTGTTCAGTGTACCAGTAATGCTCTGATGCATTTCACTCTTGACTGGATACAGTGAGATTGCTAATCAGGATTACTTGATTCAGTCAACACTGATTTCAATAAAAAGACCAAAAAAAATTATCATAAATATAGAGGAAGTGCTGCTGGTGGTGACAGGTGATTAAAATCTCATTCACTTGGAATCAGCCTGATTCATGGTAGCCAGAAAGAGGAAGTCTTCATATCTGAGACAGATTATTATTATCCAAGTCACTTCTGATTGCACACGAGCACACAAATTGGCTCAAAAGGAGATTCATGAACAACAAATCGTCACGTGGGGGGCTTGACCTCTTTAAAATGAGGCTTTGTGTTATAACAGTTCAGAAATAAGGAGCTAGAGAGTGGAATTGTGTTAATTTACCAAATAAGAAAAAAAAACAACCAGCCGATTCATACTAAACTTTCTTTAGATTTAGGAAGGATAACAATTCATTTGCAACGTTATGTCTACCTACTGAATGATGTCTATTTAAAAACTTCTTTAAAAATCTCTGTATGTCAATTGGTTAAGTTTCTTCATAATAGTCAACAGACACTATAATGTGGTTAAATGATACATGTTGCTGGGGGGGGGGGAATCTAAAGATTGATGTGAGGCTTATCTAAATTTAAAACATTCTCATAGCAAGTAAATATTGTACTTCTGCCCAAAGAAACCGTTTTACCTCTACTTTATTTTTAATGATGAAGAATTAATCTTAAACCTTTTATCTGAAAGATACAATGCCTACATTGTATCAAGTTTACACAAGGTGTATCATTATAGTTTTTAAAGATATCTTTTTGTATATATTTATTGGCTTTTCTTTTTAATTGATTGTTGTATGCTGCTCAGAGCAATGCTTTTATGATGGGCAGTTCTAGAAGTATAGATAGATAGATAGATAGATAGATAGATAGATAGATAGATAGATAGATAGATAGATAGATAGATAGATAGATAGATAGATAGATAGATAGATAGATAGACAGACAGACAGACAGACAGACAGACAGACAGACAGACAGACAGACAGACAGACAGACAGACAGACAGACAGACAGACAGACACAGATTCTTTGATAAATCAAGTATTTTTATCTTTTAAAAAATAATGACCAAATGGTTGTTTTACAGTCACACTCAGTACATAGAATGCTGGGAATAAGTGATTAAATATCACATCAGAAGTAATAATAATAATAATCAAACATTCCTTTTGAATAGGCACAAATAATTCATGTAATGCATAAGTCTTATGTTATTTAATCAGGAATGTAGCTATATTACGAGAATTAAAGCTGTAATCCTTCAAGCTGGAACCTTAATTCCTTTTCTGAGGTCAAAAGGGAGACGCACACATTTACAAGACAAAAATGGACCTTGGATTTTCTATTCTACCTTCTTACCAAGGCTAACTTATTCTGTTATTAGGAGAGTCTAAAGGGTCAGAGAGCCATCTTGGGAACTGTGCATGTCATGTGCTCTTATGAACCTAAGAAATCCTAAATTCATCTACTTCTTTAACAAATCTTGAATCCAGATAATTGAATTGGGGTAATCTAAATTAATTCAATACCAAATTTGGAAGTAGGAGATGTTTTTAAAAGATTTAAAGCAAATTTCTCTTTTTTCTCCTTTTCTGCTGATCTCAAGCAAGGCATAAGTAAACTCAGAACCTCTGATTATAAAATGGTGCTGAGGAAAGAAAGCACAGGTACTAATTTAAAATAGAATTGTATTATTTGCTATGCTAATGCAATAACAATAAATATTATTAATTAAGTTATATGTCTGTAAGACATATATGTACATACACAAGACAAATATATAGTTATATTTGAATATACTCTTGAAAATATATGTGTATAATATATGTTGTGATAGATTGTGATACACATAATATATACTATGGGATCTTTGGTAGCCTTTGAGCTTGGTTGCCTTCCAAATGTTTCATTACCAAACTAAGTAACATCATCAATTCAACTGATTGGTAATGGTAATAAAACATCTGCAAGTTATACAATAGTGTAAATCCTTCCATTCTCCACTATCCAATAAGAGCTGAAGAAGCTTCTTCGATGGGAAGCAAAATGCCTTCAAAGAAAACCAAGAAAGTCCAGTTGCCTCTTGAAAAAGCATTGCTGGAACAACTATGACCTGGATGACTGAGACTCTCCATAGACCAGTGATGGCAAACCTGTGGCACACATACCAGAATTGGTATGCACAGCCATCACTCCAGGCATGCCAGCCATTATTTGTTGCTCTTTGGCGTTCTGACGTTCACATGCACACCGGCCAGCTGGTCTTTGTACATGTGGGAGCACTGGAAACTGGAAGAGCAGCTCTCTGGTGTGCATGTACAAGCTGGGAAGCTGAACTTCCAGTTTCCTGCATGCATGCGTGCCAGCCAGCTGGACTTTGCACGCGCATGCGCACCAGAAACCATAAGACCATGTGATCGGCATTGCATACACATGCCGTAAACTGGAAGCTTAGCTTCCCCGTGTGCACATGCACGCTGGAGAACTGCTTTTCCAGTTTCTAGTGATCCCGCACATGCATGCTGGGGAGCTGGTCTTCCGGTTTCAGGTGTTTCCCCATTCGGGTGTTCTCCTGTTTCGGCACTCAGTGTCAAAAAGATTTGCCAACACTGCCATAGACATATACCAAATGCAGCTGAAGAGAATTCTACTAATGGGAAGATATGTAGGACACTGGATGTTTATGGGACTACAGCAAAAAGCATTAATAAAATCTTAAAACTTCACACATAGGAAATGGAAAAAGGGCCAGATTATAAAGAAAGTGTATAGCCCCATAACACGGAACTACAAAGATAATACAATACAATAGCAGAGTTGGAAGGGACCTTGTAGGTCTTCTAGTCCAACCCCCTGCATGGGCAGGAATCTTATACCATTTCAGACAAATGGCTGTCTAACATCTTTTTAAAGACTTCCAGGGTTGGGGCATTCACAACTGCTGGAGGCAAGCTGTTCCAGAGGTTAATTGTTCTTACTGTTAGGAAATTTCTCCTTAGTTCTAAGTTGCTTCTCTCCTTGGTTAGTTTCCACCCATTGCTCCTTGTCCTGCCCCCAGGTGCCTTGGAGAAAAGTTTGACTCCCTCTTCTTTGTGGCACCCTCTGAGATATCGGAACACTGCTATCATGTCTCCCCTGGTCCTTCTCTTCATCAAACTAGACATACCCAGCTCCTGCAGCCGTTCTTCATATGTCTTAGTCTCCAGTCCTCTAATCATCTTGGTTGCTCTTCTTTGCACTCTTTCCAGAGTCTCCACGTCTTTTCTACATCGTGGCGACCAAAACTGTATGCAGTATTCCAAGTGTGGCCTTACCAAGGCACTATACAGTGGCATTAACACTTCACGTGATCTAGATTCTATCCCTCTGTTGATGCAGCCTAGAACTGTGTTGGCTTTTTTGGCAGCTGCTGCACACTGCTGGCTCATATTTAAATGGTTGTCCACTAGGATTCCGAGATCCCTCTCACAGTTGCTACTATTGAGCAAGGTACCACCTATACTGTACTTGTGCATTTGGTTTTTCTTGCCTATATGTAGGACCTTACTTTTTTCACAATTGAATTTCATTTTATTAGACAGTGCCCAATGTTCAAGTTTGTCTAGATCCTTCTGTATCTTAAGCCTATCTTCTGGAGTGTTGGCTATTCCTGCCAGCTTGGTGTCGTCTGCAAATTTGATGAGTTCCCCATTTATCCCCTCATCCAAATCGTTGATGAAGATGTTAAAGAGTACTGGGCCTAAAACAGAGCCTTGGGGGACTCCACTGCATACTTCCTTCCATGTAGATGCAGTTCCATTGAGGACTACACGTTGAGTGCGGTTGGTCAGCCAGTTACGAATCCATTTGGTGGTGCTGCTGTCTAACCCACAATTTTCTACTTTATCTAATAGTAGGTTATGGTCTACTTTATCAAATGCCTTACTGAAGTCCAGGTAAATTATATCAACAGCATTCCTCTGGTCCACTGATTTTGTTACTTTGTCAAAGAATGCAATTAGATTCGTCTGGCATGATCTGTTTTTGACAAACCCATGTTGGCTTTTGGCTATTACTTTGTTTGCTTCTAGGTGTTCACTTATTTGTTGTTTAATTATCTTTTCCAGAATCTTTCCTGGTATTGAGGTCAGGCTGATGGGTCTATAGTTTCCTGGATCTGTTTTTTTTCCTTTTTTGAAGATGGGAACCACATCTGCTCTTTTCCAGTCTTCTGGCAGTTCCCCGGTGCTCCAGGATCTCTGAAAGATATAGTTCAGTGGTTCTGAGATCTCGTCTGCCAGTTCCTTCAGAACCCTGGGGTGTAATCCATCCGGTCCTGGTGATTTGAACTCGTCCAGGGCAGACAGGTGCTCACTTACCATTTTCTTCCCTATTTCAACTTGTGTTCCTAATCTGATATTTGTGGTGCTGTTTTTGATTGATTGGACTGTTTTATCCCTTTGTGTAAAGACAGATGCAAAAAAAGAGTTAAATAGTTCTGCTTTCTCCCTGTTGCTTATCATCTTCTTGCCATTTTCTCCCAGCAGTGGACCAATTGTTTCCTTAACTTTTTTCTTATTTTTAACATGTTGGAAGAAGCTTTTTTTGTTATTTTTTACTTTTTTGGCAAGCCTTTCTTCATTGTGAG
The DNA here is from genome assembly GCA_039707465.1 of Rhabdophis nuchalis. Taxonomy (NCBI): domain Eukaryota; kingdom Metazoa; phylum Chordata; class Lepidosauria; order Squamata; family Natricidae; genus Rhabdophis; species Rhabdophis nuchalis. The sequence goes on from CM077645.1 coordinate 73,301,795, forward strand.
CCTTAGCTTTCCTCACTTCATCTTTACAGGCTCGGGCTATTTGCTGATATTTTGCCTTGGTTATGTCCCCCTTTTTCCACTTTTTATATTTATCCTTTTTGTCTTTCAATTTGTCAGAGAGTTCTTTATGCAGCCATGCTGGTTTCTTTTGGGAACTGTTATTTTTCTTCTTCATTGGTATTGCGCTGGACTGGGATTTTATAATCTCATTTTTCAAAATTTCCCAAGCTTCTTGAGTTGTTTTCCCCTTGAGGATTCTCATCCATGGAATCCTTCCCAAGCTCTCTCTGAGTTTATTGAAATTAGCTCTCTTGAAGTCTAAGACTCTAGTTTGACTTTGTTCAACTACTTTTGTTTGCATAATGTTGAATTCCAGTATTTCATGATCGCTTGCCCCCAAAGTTCCTGTAGCTTCTACACCTTCTATCATTTCCTCTCTGTTAGTGAGAAGTGAGGGCTGAAAGTTAGTGAGATAGTGTCAGGAAAGTAAAAACTCAGAATGAGTTGAAGTTAGGGAAAGATGATAAGAATAATAAAAAAGGATATTTTAGATACGTTAAAAATAAATGAAAAGAAGCGGTATATCGACTACTCAAAACAGCAAAATGCTTGACAGACTAAGAAAAGCAGAGCTAATCAACTCCTATTTTGAATCAGTTTTCTCTAGCAAAAACATGTTCTACCAGGAAATTATGATGAGCTGGATGGAATTTTCAGATTCTCTATTCCTCAGTGTGATCTGCATGAATCTAGTCATAGGGAATGCTTAGATTTCTTAATAACACAAAACTGGGTAAGATGCATAATAAACAGAAATAAAATTCAAAGTCATGTTTACAGATTAGAGAAATGGGCTGAAAGTAAATAGCCTGAAAGTAAAGCATGACATATAATAGGGACAGTGGGGTGTTCTACATTTATGAACAGAGGAATCACATGCGCTAATATAGGATAGGATGGGGTCCCCAACCCTTTTGGCACCAGGGACCGGTTTCATGTAAAAAAAATTCCGCGGACTGGTGGGAGCCTCCAGCGGGTGAGTTGAGTCACGTGGGCCGCGCGTGCGTTCGGCGGTCACGTGGAAGGCTCATTCCAGCCCAGTTACTATCAAGCCACTCACCGGCACTGGTCCGTGGCCCGGGGGTTGGGGACCCCTGGGATAGGAGACATAGGATAGGGGACATAGGACCCCTGGGATAAGAGACATATTTTTTGTGATACTGTATATATCTTATAGTTGATTGCAACAGAAATGAAAATTGCACCATATGAAACTTTCTGATACTTAAGAACAGGTTAAGAGAACCTGTTAAGAGCCCTGGGTCCTCTGTGGAGAAGGGCGGGATATAAATTTAAATAAAATAAATAAATAAATAAATAAATAAATAGAAGAGCAAAAATGATTATCGGTGAGCCACTAACATGCTAAACTCTGCTGAATGAAAATCATTCGTTCATCCCAAGATCACACCAAAGGAAAAAAGAAAGGAAAATCTAAACATTACCACTAAAAAGGAAAACACAGCTTTATTCCAGTGGCCATGAAGAAATCTGTTTATATCAGCTACAGGCAATTATGCAACATAAACTTGAAACAGACAAATTGCATCCAGTGATAAAATAACACACAGTAAACTGTGTGAATGATTCCAATTGGGTAGTAGTAATTAGGGTGCAATGTGCATAGTATTGCCTGCTGCATTCATGTACTATAAATCAAATATTAAATATTTTCCTTTTTATATATCAAGCTGTTCAAGATGTTCAAGTCTGAGGAAATAAGGCCTTATTTCTGATATATGTTGCACGATTGAGGAAGGCCAAGAAAACCAAAAACAAGACAGCATGTGCTCCATTGATTATAAAATTTCTTAAATTGTGTCAATCACATCATGCTGTGGAATTTGTTTAGAAAAATGAGAGTCCCTGAACATCTCATATCTTATTGCATTATCTGGCCACCTATCTAGGAGGCATGTAGTAATCCAATAAAACTGTCCATATAGCAATAGCAATCATATACATATATAAAAAGCAGAGCTAAAATTAATATTATTAAAATTGAGAATAGAATATAAGATAGTAAGAAGAATTCAAATTAAAATCTGCCTTTATTAATTGAAATAGGAGTGAGGAGAAGGTTTTTTTCACTGATGAGTTAACTGAATGAATAATAAATATATCATGGTGATATATTTAATAAATTTAATAAATAATAATAACATTCCATCAAAGGCATTTATCAAAGTGATAAAGAAAATTACTACATAGTTAAACAATTGTGTAATCCTGTATATGTAAGTTCCGTGGTCAGGAAGCCTTATTCCCAGATAAATTACTACTGAGTTGTACTATTTTGAGCAGAACATTTTTCTGCTGCATTCCATGTAGGAATCAAAGGTGGGTTGCTGCCAGTTCAGCCTGGATTGGGTGAACCAATAGGAGCGGTGGCGGGACACTCTGCCCACCTGTCCAGACACTTCAGCGCATGCACAGAAGTGCCGTGCCTGTGGGAGCATACCCAAACCAGTAGTAAAAAAATTAGCAACCCAGCTCTGGTAGGAATATAATGTTAAGTTTTGTAGTAACTTGAAGAAGCCTTAATTTAGAACCATAGTGCAATAAAACACAATATCAATCCAGTGTTATCATTCCATTGAATAACAGAAATGAATAACAACAGTTGAAAAATGAAGCGAGAGAGAAAGAGAAAGAGAGAGAACATAAAATCAACCTGTTGAAAGATGAAGAAGGGCAACCTTTAGAATGGCAACCAGAAAGATTCCATTTTCTAGGCTTCTGGATTTTGTCAGTCTGATAGAGAATGAAACTGTAGAGTTAAGGAAATGATCCAGTAGTCCTAGCACTAAGATGAGATAATGCTCAATTCCCTGCAGTGTCTGCATCTGATAACCCAATTATCTTTAGTCTATTTTTTTTTCCAAACGTTGAATCTCTGAGCTTGCCATATAAATAGATGGGGTTTTCCTGTCTTTACATTTTAAATGTTGAATTTGACAACATATTTAGGAAATCATTCGAAATACAGTAGTTGCATTCTTTGATTTAAGAAAATGATGTAGGTAATTAGTGCAATGTTCCAAATGTATAAGAAAAAAAAACTGAAGAAGAAAATTCATTGAGAATTACAATGTTCAAATTCCTGACTCAAAGCATAAAAATGGTACCATAAATTTGTCTATAACTACTAAGATTGGACATGAAAGCACATGAGATTTCTAAGACTTTTTTTAATTTTAGCATTAATTTGTAATGCTAAATTTTAGAAAGTAACTTGAAATTAAAACTATCTGGGATCATGCGTTGTGCATTATTTACATGAAGTGTAAAATAAAAAGAAAGTATGTCTTAATCAAAAAAAGGAAAAAGGCACCACAAGATACAACTTCATAGCCCTGGTACACAGCATAGTATGTAGAATATAATACAACACGGTACTTTTTATTATAGCTTTGTATATGCATTGCATTAATTACTCATGTCCATTTTTCATAAAAATAAAGGAATATTCATTTCAATGCAAATATGAATTCATGTTTTTGTTGCCAGTTACTTAGTTCAGAACCCATAATTTGCCAACGATAAACATATCTTCTTTGTATAAACATTCCCAGGAATATCAAATGCCCTTCCCGTATATAAAGTTTTCCCAAACTAAAATGCAACCCAAACATTCGGTACAGACATATAGTACCAAACATCTTGGCTTCAAGCAAAAAGTCAAAACAAGCAAAGTCATTTTAACAAAATATAATTAGAGCAGAGTATGTTTATTTGCTAGGACTTGCTTTTAGAATTCTGCTGAAGACTTATGAAACAAATTTACAAAAATACAGCATTTATAGAGAACCAGTATATAAAGAGCTAGGGAATTCTAACATAAATTAGAATATTATATCTCATTGGGGATTTTTAATAAAAAAATAAATGTCTAATTATATTGTTTAAATAATTTTCAATAAAATACATAAAATAATACTTTTCTAAAAGGTAATATTTTTCCTAACATGGGCGCTAAATTAATTCTACTACTTTAAACTGCATGCTCATTTACGCTTGAGACAGGTTTATGAGCTAGAAGTTACAAAACCATATTTAATATGGGTTTACTGCAGTGTTAAAGGTAAAGATTATATCACTTTGAGATCAGTTCCTAGTGAATTCATGAATACCTGCCTGCAGTTTTCTTGGCAGAAACAGAGGTGTTATTTGCCATTGTTTTCTTTGGGAATATTTTTCTACTTTATATCCTTCATTTCTTTGTTATCTCCATCCCAGTTTAACCAAGTTTGACCTAACTTTGCTTTTGAGCCCAAACTAGGTCGGCTAGATCACACATCATTGTATGCATCATGGTTTTTAATAAATCCAGATGTATTATCATCCAAAAACAAGGGAGCTGCTAAATGTATACTTTTCACACATACATAACATTTTTTCAGAGCTGACCAACATCGTTAGGACATGAATAACACCAGACTGTTAACCTAACTGTAGATTACCCACACATAACAACAACCACCACAATGTAATAATAAAGTATTAAATATATGTTGCCCAACTCTGGTGGCCAAAGTAAACATAAAGTAGAGGCAGCTCATTCTTTAGCTCTGCAACAGAATCCAGAAAACAAAATAATTCACTTGAAGTGGATAATTCAGGCTTAAGAGGTTGTATTGCTCTACATTCAGTTCCAAGACCTCTGAAATAACTCTTTTTCTTATTGTGCGCGTACACACACACACATACTTTCATGTCTGTATGAACAAATGTTTAAGAAAGTTCTTTCAGATCTGAAGAGAGAGTGCATACTCATAAGTTTCTGCTTAAGTAAAATGCTACTTTTAACAATGCATTCCTCTACATAGCTGCTCAAAATTAAATCTCATTGAGTTTAATGAGACTTACTCCTACTAAGTACAGGAAGAAGTACTTCCTAAGTAGATTATAATAGTTCACTAAATAACTAAGCAGCATTTCGAGATAACAGCAATAATGCTAAAAACAGCCATGCTTTGTTATAGCTCTAGAAATCAGATGTCCTGGAAAGGAAATTAATAAATCTAAATTTTCACCATGTTGGCTTTACCCTGAAAAATAACTTGGCATTGCTGATTGGGTTTGGAATCATTTTCTAATCTGTCATTTGGATAAAAATCCCAAATACTACCGTATTTATCGGCGTATAACACGCACAGGCGTATAACACGCACCTTCATTTTAAGAGGGAAATTTCAGGGAAAAAAATTAAATTTCAAATAAAGAACTTTGAAGCAAAATAAGGGTAGCTCAGAACTTTTTTAAATTAATATTATTACCACTTATAAGGTAAATAATGTAAAAGGACAGTAAAAGCAACTGTTTTAACAAAGAAACTTGGATATTCTGTTTTTACAAAAGTTTACTCAGAAATCGCTATCCCCTCCCTTCCTGTCTCTCTTTGTCATTCTCTCTGTGTCTGTCAGATTCTGATTCCCTTCCTTCCTCCCTTCCTCCCTCCCTCCCTCCCTCTCTCTCTCTCTCTCTCTCTGGCGGGCAGGCAGGAAAGCAAGCAAGGCGGCTGGAGGAGGAGGAGGGGAAGGAGGAGGAAATGACAGCCCCGGAGGCACGGAGCTCTTCCCCGCGGTGGGCGCCTCCTTCTCCGCTGGCAGATAGAGCAAGGTCGAGGGGCTTCCCCCCTTTCCCCACTTCCCGGCTGTTTCGCCGCCGCCACCGCCGCCGGTTCCAGCAGCAGCAGCAGCAGGAGGAGGAGAAGTAGGAGGAGATGACAGCCCCGGAGGCACGGAGCTCTTCCCCGCAGCGGGCGCCTCCTTCTCCGCTGGCTTCCCCCCTTTCCCCACTTCCCGGCTCTTTCCAAACCTCGGGAGCTCGCCGAGGGGCGGCGGCGGCGGCGAAACAGCCGGGAAGTGGGGAAAGGGGAGAAGCCAGCGGAGAAGGAGGCGCCCGCCGCGGGGAAGAGCTCCGTGCCTCCGGGGCTGTCATCTCCTTCTCCTCCTCCTGCTGCTGCTGCTGCTGGAACCGGCGGCGGCGGCGGCGAAACAGCCGGGAAGTGGGGAAAGGGGAGAAGCCAGCGGAGAAGGAGGCGCCCGCTGCGGGGAAGAGCTCCGTGCCTCCGGGGCTGTCATCTCCTCCTACTTCTCCTCCTCCTGCTGCTGCTGCTGCTGGAACCGGCGGCGGTGGCGGCGGCGAAACAGCCGGGAAGTGGGGAAAGGGGGGAAGCCCCTCGACCTTGCTCTATCTGCCAGCGGAGAAGGAGGCGCCCACCGCGGGGAAGAGCTCCGTGCCTCCGGGGCTGTCATCTCCTCCTCCTTCCCCTCTTCCTCCTCCAGCCGCCTTGCTTGCTTTCCTGCCTGCCCGCCAGAGAGAGAGAGTGAGTGAGAGAGAGAGAGAGAGAGAGAGAGAGAGAGAGAGAGAGAGAGAGAGAGAGAGAGAGAGAGAGCAGACGGCCGCGGCGCTTCGCTGAGGGAAAAAGAAGACAGCGCAGCCACCTTGAGAACGCGGAGGACTTACGGTTCCCGGGTCCATGTACCTTATATCGGCGTATAACACACATATCGGCGTATAACACGCATACATCATTTGCCCCCTATTTTCAGGGGGGGAAAGTGCGTGTTATACGCCGATAAATACGGTATATAATAATAATCTTTATTGTCATTGTACTAAAATTACAATGAAATTGGTTAATATGGGTATATCAGTGTTACCAAGGATAGACGAGGAAGATAGATAGATAGATAGATAGAGAGAGAGAGAGAGAGAGAGAGAGAGAGACAGACAGACAGACAGACAGACAGACAGACAGACAGACAGACAGACAGACAGACAGAAGGACAAATTTGTTCATTTATTTATTAAATTTATATGCCACCTATTTCACTGTCAAGTGACTCAGTTATGTTCCATAAAATCATTGTTGACTCCTAGTGACCACATACATTTTCTCCTTGATGAAAGGATAAAGATTATATTCTTGTTTTTATTTTTCTTGTGCCCTTCTCTAGAAATACAACTGGACAGGTTCTTATACATGGTTATTTTGAGTAGTATATTTATACATTCCATAATTAAAATTAACATCAGTGTGTCCTGCTCTTTACATAATGATAAATCTGTTAACCCAGATTGTTGGGTGCAATATGCTGACTCTGTAAACTGCTTAGAGAGGGCTATAAAAGCACCATGAAGTGATATATAAGTCTAAGAGGTATTGCTATAAATATATAGTACTTCTATACAATTGGCTGAAAACAAAAACAAAAATAATTCCAATTGCCTCTTCATTACATTAGAGTTTTAAGGAAGAATGAAGGACCAATGTTAATTCATGAAGTACTGAACCAGGTAATTGATTAGTCTAATTAAACTTTCCAACCAATCGCCAGAGAAACTCCTTCAATGGACTCATTCTCAATGTTCGCCTAATACCAAATCAGTGTGAAAGAAACATAAGGTTAGTGGTGGCGTAGGAAACTGGATGTTACTGAGTTACGGATCTCAGCATCTTTACAACAAAGGTAAAGGATGCTGAAGGATATTGCTCAGCATTATCTAGAATTGCCACAGGTTTCTTTATTCTCTGCTGTACTCTCAAATAAATCTGCCTACATTAGCAGCTTAAATGCTATTTTTCCACAATTAAGTATTTGTGCACATATTTTTCCCATTTGACACGAGTCATTTACCTTAACAGTTCAATAATAATATCTAACAATCTATCTCTCATACACATCTGTTTATGAAAATATGTATTTACATGAGTATTACATTTGTTTTAAATTCGGAGTTTCCCTAAATGGCTCTTTTGCATAAGAGTTCTAAAAATATTGAAAAGTAGTTCACTAGAGTATCTGAGCACACAAGGTGGCACCTATTGATCCATCAGCAATCCAAAGGATTCAAAACAGTGCTCTATATTTTTAAGCAGGTACCACAAGACATATGCTCATTCTAAATTATCTATAGGACAATAGTAGAGCTGCTGAAAAGCAAGAACATCATATTGGCTTTGCTAGGTGGCCAGTTACTTTTGGCTATTCTTCTCAACCAGTTAATTCCACTCCAGATGGAAATCATACTACCATGAAACTTTAAGAGCTAATGTAATGTTTTCCTTTATGGTCTTGATATCTTTTATATATATGCAATGTCCTTTATATTATAAAGGACTGGACTACTGCAATTCTCTCTACATGGGGCTCCCCTTGAGGTGCACCCGAAGACTTCAGCTTGTCCAGAATGCAGCCGCGTGAGCAATTATGGGAACCTCAAGGTTTACCCACGTAACACTGCTCTTGCGCGAGCTGCATGGGCTGCCTGTTGTCTTTCGGGTGTGCTTCAAGGTGTTAGTTATCATCTTTAAAGAGCTCCATAGCACGGGACCTAGCTATCTGCGGGATCGGATTCTGCCCCATACATCCCTGCGGCCGATCCGCTCCCACAGAGAGGGACTTCTCCGGGTGTCGTCCACTAGGCTATGCCAGCGGGCGACACCCAGGGGAAGGGCCTTCTCTGTGGCGGGCCCAGCCCTCTGGAACGACCTTCCCCCCGAAATTCGAACAACTACGGATCTCCGCTCCTTCCGTCAAAAATTGAAAACATACTTTTTCTGCTTGGCCAGCCTAGGTTAGTCTTCCGTTTTTTAATTGGGTTTTTAGGGGGGTTTAATTTTAGTATAGTGGTTTTAGCGCAGGGATAATTTGTTTAATTTTCTATTTTAGCTATTTATGTATTTTATATTTGCATTTTTAACTTCCCTGTGCACCGCTCCGAGTCCCTTTGGGGAGAGGAGGCGGTCTATAAATAAAATTTATTATTATTTATTATTATTATTATAAGCTTGAAAGTGGGGATTTTTTATTTCTTAGAAAAGTTTCAATAAGCTTTTCAAATGTGCTGCTTCAATAGGATGCAATAAAGATGCAGACTTCTTAAAGGAATTGTTTTGTTTTCTTTTCAATTGTCTTAAAAAATAATTTACATAAAATCCCTATCTCATAGAATTATACATTCATATTATCAAACATATGAGAGTGAAGATTTATTGTGTTTTGTATATGGAGCTTTACTTCCTGAGCCACCTGGAGTGCCACTGTGAATAATCTGGGTGGTCATATAATTTTTCTTAATAAATTACATATAACATAAATGGCATATAATTCATACACACATACACACACACACAATAAATGTATGAATATACAAGCACACACACACATAGGGTGTGTGGCTGTGTGTGGTCTACAGAATTTATAACCTGTTTTAAATGTCCTTTATAATTACATTTATATAAATCATAGAGTCCATTGAGTTTTTTAAGTGAATATGAAAAGCGACCATATGGAATGTTAAGTCTCTTCTAGGTTTTTTACAAGTTCTAATAAGCCATCCTATGTTACAGTGTTAGGTCCTGCAAATGATTTGGAATAAGGAATTAAGCAGAAAAATTACCCAAGTTCTTCTTATTGAAGTCATTCCCCTGTGTAGTATAATTTTAAATCATTTATTCAATCTGATTTTTATGTTTATTAAAGTTCATGTGAAAATATTGACTAAAGCATGCAAATAAGACTTGTTCGGTAATTTACCCTAAAATGTAATATTTACATAAGAGGCATTGAATTATCTACTTTAAGTTCTTGCTCTAGAAGTAAATTGTTCCTTCAAAACAAACAAACCAGACTGTTCTTCATTATAGCCATGTCTAACCCAGAAATTTTAGTTGAAGTGGATTCCAGCAGTTTTTCACAGATAAATAAACAGCAAATACTTACAGGGGAAAGCCTTGTAGAACTGATTCCTTAATCAACAGTTAAAGAAGCAAATTGGATCTGCGCTATCACAAAAAAATTAATTCCAGATTGCTGTTATTGTCTTTAAGTACAAGAAGGTTGTCTTGTAAGTTACGCTGGATAATTTCATTTCAAAAGTATCTCTAAAATTTGCTGTCCCGTGGGATTTGCGGTTTTCTCCATCATTATATAACTGTAAAACCTTTGGATGTTAAAGATTGGATAATTTTTTTCAGATGGGCCTGGCCTACATTATGCTTGGCTGTAACAGATAAGTTCAGTTAGCTGCCAGAAGTAAGCAATACTGAGTTAAAGCAATACAAAAGACTGTGAAACTAATAACATTTTTTTACCTTGAATATTATCCTGTTTGTTGACATCAACACTTTTGAATCTGGCTTCTATTTAAATGAACTAGGACTGTATAATTGAAATCTTATTGCACACATGATCAGTTCATGGGAATATGTCTCTTTTATTCTTATTCACTTGTCATTGGTGGTTTTCTACACTCAGTGTTCAACTTAAATCCCATATAAATTTTGAGACCATACTTAATGAAAAAGTCTTCACACTTTTATCTTCACTGAAGATGGAAGTAATAATAATTCACCTGGAATAAGTTGTTGACAGAAATTATAAAGACTAACAAGAAAACATAGAAGCAAATCTGCTGGAGTTGGACAGCCAATAAATGTAATTAAATAAATAATAATCAAAGATGACACCTCATTAATGAAACATTTTACAATTGCTGCAGAGGCTTCTTTTGCTCCCCGTTCAAAATAATGACAATTTACAAGGTCTTTTTACTGTTACTGGTATAATTTGTTTGCTGCGTGTTAACTGTTTCAGTTTTTAAAATCAGTTTCTTTTTCATTGTGATGCTTACATTTTTAATTGTAACGTTTTGTTTTATTTTTGTTTTGTCAGGCCAAAATCATCCTATGGTCACTCCAAAATATAAGCAGGGAATATGCTGGCACAAAGTCAGTCATAAGTCATTTTTATTGCCCTGAATTACGGCCTAGGGCAAGGTCAACCATCTTGTGATGTACCAGGACATTGCTTAAACTTTGGGCAGGGAAGGAGAGATCCAGAGTGTGTAACCCAGTGATGTAAAATTGGCAGGAGCGAATTATGAGTGACACAGAACGCTGGCATTCTTAGCTTTTTATTATTTGGGGAAGGAGTTGGAGGATTTCATTATTTTGCTAACTGTATTAAATCTATTTTAAGGATTATGCTGCAATTTTCATGTGTATCTGGCCTTGGAATTGGAGGAAACTAAGCCTCTACTTTTCAGTAATTGCACTGCCAACATTTAAACACCGCAGTTAGGAGCTCTGGGATCCAAAATAGAGTTTGAACAATACGCACGCGCACACGCGCACACACACACACTCACATACACAGAGAGAGAGAGAGAGAGAGAGACAGACAGACAGACAGACGAAAAGACGAAAACTATTTTAAAATAGTTTTCTTATTTGTGTGGATTTTATTTCAACATAAAGCTGCAGATGATTAAACTATGAATAATGAAATCTTGGATATGAGAATCAGGGAGGCTATGTTCCAGGTTCTGTAGTGACACTTTTGTTCCCATAGGTCTTTGTTTTGAACAACTATTACAACTACAGGCACCATAAACTCATCACAATGAGCCATAAGAAGTCTACAAGCAGCACTAACATTCCGTTTCATAATCTTTTCCACAGATTATGAAAGATCCACATGGAA
>CM077645.1:73318349-73330849 GCA_039707465.1 Rhabdophis nuchalis
AAACTCTATACCAGTGATGGCGAACCTTTTTTGCCTCAGGTGCCAAAAGCATGAACGTTTGCGCTATCGCTCATGCTTGTGTGCCAACCCCCATAATTTAATGCCCCCCATGCTATGCCCCTTGCGCATGTGCATGTGACCACCACCACCACCACCACGCCGCTGCCGTGGAGGAAAGCTTCAGGAAAGCCTCCAGAGACTGAAAATTGGCCGAAAACCAAGGCCAAAAATCAGCTGGCCAGCGCGCTGGAGCTGACAGGGGAACGCCTTGCATGCTTTCAGAAATGGCTCCGCATGCCACCTGTGGCACACGTGCTATAGGTTCGCCATCACAGCCCTACACCATTTCAGAAAAGTGACTGTCCTGTTCATCACCTCTAGTGATGAAGCACCCACAACTTCTGAAGGCAAGCTATTCCATTAGTTAATTGTCCTTAGGAAGTTTCTCCTTAATTCCAGAATGCTTTTCTCCTTGATTAGTTTCCATCCATTGTTTCTTATCTTGCCCTCTGGAGTTTGTAAAATAAATTGATCCCTTCCTGTTTGTGGCAGCCTGACATATACTGGAATACTGCTATCATGTGACTCCCCCCTCCCCCCAGTCCTTCTTTTCTCTAGACTAATCAAATTCAAATCCTGCAACTGTTCTTCATATGTTTTAGTCTCCAGGACTTTAATCATCTTAGTTGCTCTTCTTTTCACTTTTCCCCCAAGTCTCAACATCTTTTTTATAATGTGATGACCAAAACTGGATGCAGTGTTCCAGGTGTGGTCTTACTAAGACTTTATAAAGCAGTACTAATACTTCACATGATTTTGCTTCTATGCCTTTCTTTATACAACCAAGGATTATATTAGCTTTTTTGGCTGCCGTTGCACACTGCTAACTCATGTTTAAGTGATCGTCCACCAGGACTCCAAGGTCCCTCTCACAGTTACCAGATTTCACATAATCTGTACTTGTACCTTTGGTTTTTCTGCCCAAGCAAGGTGTAAAACCTTGCTTTTCTCCACATTAAGTTTCATTTTGTTGGATAGGGACCATTTTTCAAGTCTGTCAAGATCTTTTTGGTTCCTAAACTTGTCTTCTGGGCTGTTACAACATTCCAAATGTTGTAATTCAGGAACATCTAGATAGTGTAAATTTCCCACCTCTGGACTATAAAAACATACGCTTTGGAAGCCAACTTAAACCAAAGGGTAATAATTAATCATCTTAACTAGCTTGTCTAGAAATTCAAAGGCAACGGAAGCTCTTTTCTCTAAAGCTTGACAGATGTGGAAAAAAATCCACAATAATCTTAGGTTATCTCTGCATCTTTCTTCCCGACACCTAATATAGCTATATGAGGAAGGAATGGCTACAAGGTTCTTTATAGCTAAATAAAAGTGATATAAAGCAGAAAAGGGCAGCATTAATAATATTCCAGGAAGTATAAAGGCTATTGACCTAACATAGGAGACTGATTGTATTTTTTTCGGAGTGATACCAGTTGGTTAATGTCACTGACAACAACGCATTTGTCATACATTCATTAATACTCAGAAAAAAATAGTATCTGTTTCAAAAGCCTGTGAAAGTCATTTGATCAGAGATGGTGATGGGACAAATGAAAAATATTTGTGTGTGGAACACATGAAACAATAGCTCCATCCTATTACTTTTAGCTCTCTGGAAAAATTATGTCTGCCTCCAGCCTCAATGACTCTCTGCAGTTTGGACTTCCAACTCTGAAGCTGGAGTACTGTGCATATCCTGCAGGTGACTACACACTGCAGGAAGTTGGTGCATATTTCTTTTTAAAAAAATGCCAGTAGGGCATACTCTTAGAACCAAATTATATAATCAGAAGAACCAGGCAGTATAGGTCTTGCTCGATTGTACCACTTCAAATAGTAGGTGGAATAATTTACATTTTTAAATTAAAAAAATGTTGTGAATAAGATTAAGTATAGTTTTGGGGGGGAAATTAACATTTGTTTCAAAAACTCACAATGCTGATTCAACTAGAGATGATAATAGGTCAAAAGAATGAAAAATGGGGAGAGAACACATGAAAAAATGCTTTTATCACAACACCTTTAACCCTCTTTAACTATTATTGTCTGTTCCACCCACATATAACTTGTGTTGCATAAAAAGCCACTTGTGCAAATGAGGCAGTTTCAAAAGCTGCTAGTAGGGTTTTTTTGAGGGCTTATTCCTAAATATGGTTAAAGTTGTTTTTCTGACCTCTACATCAGGGGTCTCCAACCTTTGCAACTTTACGTCTGAAGGACTTCAGCTCCCAGACTTTGCTGGCTGGAGAAGTCTGGGAGCTGAAGTCCTTCAGACTTAAAGTTGCAAAGGTTGGAGACCCCTGCTCTACATAATGTTGAACTGTAATTCCCAGCAGGTCTACCAACACTGCAAATAGTAAAGGATGCTGAGGTCCCAAATGTTCTCCAGTTTTGATGGTCTAGAAATTAGGCAAGCTACCCAATTGAAGTTAAGAAACAGAGTCACTTTTTTCAGAGTGTTATCATTATTAATTCAATAATGATTAAATTAAATTGATTGAAATGATTGAACGATTGAAAAGTTAATAATAATAATAATAATAATAATAAATTTAATTTGTAGACCGCTCCCTCTGCCCGAAGGGACTCGGAGCGGTGCACAGGGGAATTAAAAACATACAAACATAAATACATCATAAATATATATAAAATCAGATTAAACAATTTATCCCTGCGCTAAAAACCCTAAATGCTAAAAACTAAAAACCCAATTAAAACAATTTAAATGTTCAGACTGAGAGGCTGGAAGGTAGGTTAGGCCAGGCCGGCCAATTGGAATAGATAAGTCTTGAGCTTTTGTCGGAAGGCGCGGAGGTCCGTGGTTGTCCTGAGGTCGGGGGGTAGGTCGTTCCATAGAGCTGGGCCCGCCACAGAGAAGGCCCTTCCCCTGGGCATCGCCCGCTGGCATTGCCTAGTGGACGGCACCAGGAGAAGTCCCTCTCTGTGGGAGCGAATCGGTCGGAGGGATGTATGGGGTAGGATGCGATCTCGCAGATAGCTAGGTCCCGTGCCATGGAGCGCTTTAAAGATGGTAGTCAGCACCTTGAAGCGCACCCGGAAGACCACAGGCAGCCAGTGCAGCTCGCGCAGGAGTGGTATTACGTGGAAATGCCTAGGGGCACCCAGAATTGCCTGCGCGGTCGCGTTCTGGACTAGCTGTAGTCTCCGGGTGCACCTCAAGGGAAGCCCCATGTAGAGAGCAGCATTACTAACTTTTTATAGTTTGATATAAAGGTGCATATATAAGCAACAGAAAGGAGAATCATCACATAATTCACTGTATAATTCGCTGGGAGGAAAATAGAAATAGAAAAAGAAAAATCACCCTTTACAATAAGTGTGGCAATGTTTAGATCAGAAAATTATATTATGCTATATTGTAACAAAATGACATAATTATAAAATGATATTACCTATACGGTGACAACATGCCCTAATACGGCATCATGAGAGTGCCTGATTGTGTAGTACACCTGTGATAGGGATTTGGGACACTTATGGGATATTATCATTCAATCTTTTTAACTTTTGTAAAAACAATCTTTTTAACACACACACAGACAGAGTAGTACATACTGTACTAGAATGCCATCATAAATGTATAGCTTGGTGTTAATACTTTAATATAATAACAATCTAAAATATTTTCATTATCTAACTGAGTGGGTGGTAAGACTTGGATGAAATTGTCATTTTCCAATGCACAGTTCTTACGATGAAAGAGTTTGATAGGAATCTGCACATGTTCTATCTCGGGTCTATGATTTCTCAACTTTTTTTTTAACCGCATCCCAAAAGAGTACTGTTTATCAAGTTCAAAGAACCACAGTCTTAAATACTTCCAGGTTCATATATTCTACAATACATACTTAACTCAGGAACTAAAGCTGGTTTTCCTGCCTTTGTTAATGTTTCCATGAATTTGCCATTTTGTACTTGAGCATAAGTCTTATAACAGCTATTGATAAAAGCTCATCCCAGTTTTTAAGAAGGGCTGCTGGTGTAAGCTGCAACATTTTCCTTCCATAACATACTTAACCTTTGGCTTTTATCATCAGTTATGGTTTAATTCTATGAGAATGAAAGTAATTGTGATACATACTCTTAAAACCACAAGCATCTAGCTTATATATGCAAAAACTACTATAACTTTTGTTTTCTCATGAGTATGTGTGCAAGAATATAACTGCACAGGAAAGTAGTTTTGTGGCCAGGATGGTTTTCATGTGCCCTCTCTTGGACCACAAACTCATGAGTGGAGGAAAAACTGTCTTTTTAACTTTATATACTAATATATAAATGTTTTATGTTGTTTTGCTAAGAATTATAAAATGCACAAAAATATATGCAATTAATGGAATATTGTACTGTATGAAAATAATGTGTCTTCTTAGAGCCTAATGAATCTGAAAACACCATTGCAATTTTCTAATTAAATTACAATGCTGTATGAATTGGAAGAGAGACATTCCTATAAATTTGCATACAATAACTAATAGTGTTATTAATATTTATTTAGGATAAGAAGCATTCGATCTATCAATAGAATTTTAGAAATTCAATTCTTTATTATGTGATATATTTAAACATGAAAATAACCACTATTTATTTTTGTGGAAGCCAATTATTATTCTTGTACATAAACACACCTTAATATTTATTTAATAACACACACACACCCCACCAAAGTGAGAGTATACCCACTGAGGCATGCATATATTTTCTGTATATGTAATTAAATCAATCTACTCTATTCTGCATAAAATATCTTTACATGATTTGAATGCTGGAAGTAAAAGGGATTGTTTTTTTTTTTTGCTGGAGTGCAGTTAACCTTGGCATTTTGCGAGAATACTACTATCCTTTGATTTTTAGACAATAAAATAACAATATAGCCTGATTCATATTTTTTCTCAAGAATCATTCTCTGAACTCATTTTCATCTTATTTTCCATTGTGCTACAAGTTTTTTTTTTAATGGTTAAATCTAGAGGTTCTGTAGTCTTGAGTTTTTCTGCTTCTTTAACTCCATGGTTTTGTTTCTACCAAAATAGTTTCTTTCAAAGCCTCAGCAGACGGGGAAGAACGGGGAGAGAGAGAGAGGGAGGGAGGGAAGGAGGGAGGGAGGGAGAAGGGAGAGAGAGGGGGGGGAGAGTATGTCTCAGCAAAAGAACTGTTCTTTCTCACCAGATGTGTAACCGTGTTTCGTCTTTCACTATAGACAAGCTGGAGCCGACTTCTTCCGCTACCCAGGCCTGTGCTACATGTCTTACAACAACACAAATGTAAGTCTCTTCCTTTCCACACATGTTAAACTCATTTCCAACTATTGGGAAAACACAACACTCTCCTTATTGCTGTTGTCAGATGATGCAGTTTATTTTATATACTCCTGGCACCAGAAGCAGACAATGATTGGTTCAGGCCGCTCTGCTGGCTGTGAATTGTTTACAGACAAACATCTTGCTTTTGTTAAAACAAAACCACCATAGGTGTGTCAGCAACAGAGAGGGTGGGGGGGAGGCATGTACCAGGAATGAATGCAATAAACTTGTTCTTCCAACAATTGCAACTTGCATGCATAAACGCACAAACATACCAGGGGCAGAAATATATATACTCTTGTTTGTTTGTGCATTTATGCAGGCACAGATACACAAATATGAAGAAGATTTTAACTTTTTCCAACTTATTTTAGGGTATATAAAACATGTTATATTTTAAGTTATCATGCACCATTCATAACTGGAGACTTATTCTTGGCTTCTAACCTAATATGTTTATCATCTATTATGTCACAAACACACCACCGTCAACAGACTTGAACAACAACTTAACTGAGTAATGAGTAATTAACATGTTTAATGAATTAATATTAAAAAGTGTGTGTGTGTGTGTGTGTGTGTGTGTGTGTGTGTGTGTGTGTGTGTGTGTGTGTTGGGGGGAAATTCCTTCACTAGCATTTTTTTTGGGTAAGATTTGCTATTAAGATAAACAAACAAGAAGACCTTGTTTTCTGGCAGCCTGACCGAGATGAATGGTTTTCATTTTCTTAGTGTGTAAGCTCTGGAAGCTTTGCCAAGTACAGGTTAAGCTCCCTGAGTTTTCACTTCCTGTAGTCCTGCTTGTCAATCACTTCCTGGCATATGCAGTGACAATTTCCATCTTTAGAGCTTGAATTTCCATCTCCTCCAAACATGTCTCCCAAGGCCAAGCTTAACCCTTTGGGTTACCATGTCTAATAAATTATTTGCCATCTTTCCAAATGTAACTAAATACTGCTTGCATATTTGCTTATTGCAGATAAAAACTACTGTGGTTTCTCCCCACCCCCAACCCCCAAAAAATCCTGTTCTGTATTTTGCATATTGTAAAAAACATAATTATGCTAACATTCTTACTAAAATGTCTTATAATTTTTGGTATGAGCAACCTATTTTCCCCAACAATTATATCATAATTGGTTCATGAGATTTTTTTTAAAAAAAACTTTCCATTGATAGTTAATATTTTCTTCCTGTATTCATGCGTACCAGAACTCGCTGCTTAATTTTTTTTTTCCATAACCTAATCCAATTCATCAAAGGCATCCTAACAAAATTACAGGCTCTGGCAGTATCTTTGCCTTTCACCTGATAAGGCTCTAACAGAAGCAGCATATGGTTTCTATCAGGATACTTCTTATAGAATAGTTTTTGACAGCTTTGCTTAAATCCCTTCCCCCATTTTTTTTCTTTTTCACATACTCAGTACTTATTCTGTAATACTCCTTGTTCTGAAAGCATATCTATGTATTCGGCTTCACTTAAAAAAAGAAGAAGAAGATAAAATGGAACCATTGCTTTAAAAAGTGCTTGATTAATATTATTAAAGAATCATTTAAAAACGATTTCTAATGATACGCTTCTTCCTTGGATGAAATTAATATTTAATTACCCCACATGTCCTATATATGTCAGTTTAGACGTAAATCCTATTCATTTCAATAAGACTTGTTCTAGCTAAGTAGATGTAGGATCGCCGTGCACATTAACTGTGTTTTTTTTTCAGATGTGTTTATTAAAATCCATTTTATTTTGATATTCTATAATTATTCTGCATCTCTATATGAATATTTAGACATTCTGCGTTGAAGCTTATCCTCTTTTTCCAATGTAGCTATTCTTTTTTTCTCTTTGCAGTCTACATTTCTCTCTCCTTCCCTCCCTCCCTCCCTTCTCTCTGTCTCAACATGTCTTCCCTGCCCCTTTGTGATTTTCCAAGAAGAGGTTTCTCAATTGTTCAGCCACTTCCACTTTTAATATCTCCATCCCATAGGAGTCTCCTCTTCCTGCAAATACATTTGACATTTCTTTTACTGCCTTTGCATCCCATTGATCTTTAAAGACCGACTATGTATCAACTACCACCTTTTTCCCTCCTGGTGCCATAGGTCTTTATGAACTTCCATTTTTGAGCTCTTCCTAGTATCTTGTCCCACATGTCTCATTATTACACTTTCTTTTCTGTTCCCTATAATGCTGGCTGTTCTGTTTGTAGTACTACAATCTCTCTCCACCCCTCCCCTTGTCATCTGTGTTTTTACATTTTTTTTATATACCACAGACCTTTCTATGCCTCAAGCACTTCCCCCCCCCTCCTCTGCCTCTATTTTTACTTTCTTTTTCTTTTCTATGCCTTATCTCCAGACCTCCGTGTTGACTTTGGCAATAAAACACAGAAGATTTTCATTCTCCCAGCAATCTATAGTATGGGGGAATTCCAGGTGCAGGTGAGCTGAACAGTGTACAGAAGATATACTTCCAGCCATATGTTGTACATGCCTGATATGGGCAAAGAAATAACATTTTCAGCTTAGCCATTTGGATTGTGTTTAAGGTAGCGAATGGATTGCCAAGCTGATTTTATTTCCCTATTTTTTTTTCTCTTCACAAGCCATATATTGCAGAAATATTTCATATAACAGCAATGCGTTAAAATCAATGGGAACTTCCCTACAAATTTCAGAGACAGCAATGTATACCCATGATTCATCTTCATAGCAAATATACTAAGTGAGTCGATTTGCATATAAACTATGTAAAAGAACTTCATTCGCACGGTACACTTAAAAGTACAATTGACAATCTCTATCCAGAGATGATCTTAGCAGGAGATATCTATGCATTCAAATTCAACTAGGCCCTTAGAATCGACACCAGATTTGCATAAGAAAATAAAGTGTGGTTCATCTGGAAATATTTCTTCTTTAAGAATTTCTTTGGAGCTAAAAATCATGGCGGTGGGGGGGGCGGGAGGAATGACTCCTAAATCTCTTCTGTAGTAATTACATACGCTCCTTAAAGAAGCCTAAGAATGAACATTTTACAATAAATTGTACTGTTTTCATTGCATTATGCAAATTAAATGACAACTTGTCATTTAAGAAGTTAATAAACAGTCACCGTTTTGCAGGTTATCCAAATGCTACTGAATAGACAACCTTGGATCCCTAAATGATGCGTAATTAAAATTATTTTTAAAATCCTCTTTGACAGGCCTGGGCTTAGCCAAAAAGTAAATGACATTAAAGAAGACAATGAATTTAATTTTATTTAATGTCCCTTTTTGCAGATCCTCATTTACATAGCATTTTTTAACAAAAGCCTTGACCTTATAAATGCTGGCATTTGTACAGCTTCTGCAGAGTTGGATTTAATCATGCTTTCACAAAGCCATGAGGGAAAAGCTTTAAGTTCTCTGGTTGGATATGGAGTAGGAATAAAAACATTGGGACTGGTCAAATGTTTATCCTCCTTGCTTCTGAAAACAACCTGACAAGAAGATGTAAGGGTCTAGGGAATAACCCATTGCTGTTTGTAAGGCTTGGTAATAATCATACATAATCGTTTGGAAATATAGCTAATAAAAAATATAATGAGTGTTCAGCAAAATCGGCATTAGGCCCAAATTACATGATATTAATACTTGAACAGGTGCAGAAAGGCTCTTTAAATGAGGTAAATGAATAAAATGTCCCAGAGCACAACTGTGTGCACTGACAAAAAGTCAATCACATGAATAATTCAGTGACTAGGACTGCCAGCAAAGGTCAGCTTTCTTTGACCTTTGTGACAGGAAGTGAAAGGAAACACTGTTGACTAAAAAAAAATAAAAAAATAAAAGGACCCCTTCCAATCAGTCTTTAGCTACCATTCTGCAATTACTTTAAAGGCACAAACTTTAGCGACAAGTGAAATAAAGCTATTTCTTCCGAACCTACTTTGGTCATTCTGCCACCGTTCTAAAAAAGAAAAATGTAGAGGTCATAAAATTTTGCCTCTCAATGAAACACAACGCGAAAACAAGAAGTTAGACAAAGACAATGAAAGGTTAAACTACAGAGAAGCGTGCCCCCCCCCTTGGAAACAATGTCAATTATGTATAAAACCTGAGGTCATCTGAAAAATATTTTAAGAGCCCACAGAGCTGAAAGTTTGAAACAGCTGTTAAATATGACAAAACTTCTGTACCCCCACCAAAAAAAAGAGCCTAAATCTATTCCAAACTCTGTATGGAAGAAAATGATATAAACAGATGTCTGGCTTTTATACAGAAAAAGTAGAACACACTTGGAATTATAAGTCTTCTTAACTCTATAGAATAATGCCAGATTTATAGAGGAGGGAGAGTATTTACTACCCACAGAAATGCCAACTAGCAGTACAACTGTGATAATACCATCTGGAAAAATGATGCCAGGCATGCTCTCGGCAACACTTTGCAAGTTCATTCCGTGCACACAGGCAGATCTGCCATTGTTTTACTAACAAGTTGCTTCTTAATGGGATTGTAGTTTGGAAACCTTGTCCCTCTCTATTCCTTCCTAATCAGCTGCTGCTGCAGTGTTCAACAGTTGAATACTGTGATCTCATATAGATTCTAGCCAAACAAGAAAAGGAAAAGTCAAAAGGAGGTCTTTTACCAGGAATTTCCATAACTTCATGTAAAATATTATGGTGGCAGAAAAGAATTATTTTAGCACACAGTGTGGTTTTGGTTTAGCAGTTACAGCGGTATCCTGTAATCATTTATAGGCAGTGGAATGTATGAGTGAAATAGGATAGATTTATCTCTTCATAGTTGTGATATGTAGACAATGGGTGTTCCTAATGAGGAACATCTGCTTTTGTGCTCGCCCAGAAAACATTATTCCACTATGAAAATGATACTCCTATCCTTTTCAGCAGGCCTACATAAAAATAAGTCATTTTCTTTTATTTCTTTTATTTGTCTTTCTTTGGGGCGGTTTTATTTCCCATGGAGACTTTTCGGAGGCATCCCTTTGACTTGAATTACTTTATAGTATTATTTTTGTGGACTGTATCTGTTACATGGCTTGCATAATTGTAAAGACAAAGCAGTGTCAAAAATGGTAATAATTGAAAATGTATTCTTAAGAATTTTAGCAGAAAAATATACAAAAAAATAGGCTATAGGGGAAGGAAGATAAGTACTGAATACTTTATATAATGTGGAATTTTAAAATCCGGATACAAATATTTTTATTTTCTTTATTTTATCATATTAATGTGAAATATTTGGTTTATAGGTATATGTATGGCTTCTGTATGTATGATCCCTGTTACAAGGTAAAACAGTAATTCTATTATAACATTATCTAAAATAGGTTGTGGTTTCATCAGCACAATTGTATGGTGAAAGATCACAATACGTATCTGAATTTTTGATTAATATTCTCAGGATAAAATATATAATCAAAATGTGACATGTATATACAAATGTAAAAAAGATATAGTATAGAATAGCATTTATATAATTTTTAAACCAAGGGATATTTCATGTGATTAACTGACTAAATTAATTAAACTAAAATGGTAGCATTTTAACTAAAGTTTTATTCAGTGGGCTGAAAAGGTGATACAATCCAGAAATTTTGCTCTACCATCAGCAAATTTAAATGGTAAACTAAAACACATGCATCAGTCCAAGATAAATTATTATTAGAAATCTGAAATGCAATTTGATCCTCCCCAAAGACTAGGCCAATATTGCTATTCATTTTTCCAAAGTATATTTTCCTTTCATGAAATGGCTAAAGTAATTTTATGTAAGCATTAAATGCAACTGTTTTTTTTTAATGTACCTCAAATATTGAAAGTGCCATAAACATCATTTCCCAGAGCAACAAACTATTCAACAAAGTGCTAATAGTATTTTGTCATTATAAGTGACAAATCTTTTATAAAGCTAAAATATACATTCTTTTGATATTATGCAAAAATGACCTTACCTTTAAAATTCTTAATGTATAAGTTGATTAAAATTCCTATAAAATTGCCATATCCTCAAATTTAGAAGCACAGCAGATTTTTCATCAATAATTAAGATCTCAAAAGCATTTATGCACAGTGTAAATGGAATTTCCATCTTCTTTATTCAAATAAACATGCTAAGCCCATTATTTACTTTTTTATTTTCTTGCACTTCTGGAGTATTACAATATAACATGATTTGGATAAATACGCTGAAATATAAAAGTGTAAATCCGGCAAAGTGAGTAGTTTAATCCCCCCCCCCCAAATAATAGATATGTATTAGCAATAGCTGCCTCAGTACATCAATAGGTTTTCCACACAAATATTTATAAAGAAACAATGGATTGCAATTCATTACAAAGACTTTCATATATATCTAATACAACGCACTGAATAAAGTACACTCAATATTATGCATTCAATACAAAACAAATGTACATATGACTTATAGCACACTAGCAAAAACTGTAACTTCTATTTAAATGGTATAAAATTCCGGTGATTCAGACTTATTAATGAATAAGTTTCAAATCAATAAAAATTTAAAAAGTAGAAGAATATGTATGAGTATTCAGATATCTTCATATACATCCGAGATCACTTTAAAACTATCAAGAACAGTATATTGCTTTTTATCCTCTTCATTATGATTACTAAACTTCCTCAATTAATGCATGCTTTAAAAAAAAAAACTGCAATAGGTTTTGTTCAAAAGTAACAGCATACAGTTCTACCATTTCTACAACTAAAACATTGCAGACAATATAACTATATTGATTTGGGTACTTCAAATTCCATAAAGTGTCAAACTTGTTCTCAGTTGCCTAAAACAATGTCAGACTGATGGCGACAACTGGTTAACCCTATTTGATTACTAATAAGAGAGATGTCCCTTCTGTCAAATACCTAACATTCTTCACTAAGCAAACAGCTATTTCAGCTACTTAAACATTAGCATTACTCTCTATTGGTGGTACATATTTCTTTAGGCTTAATTCATCATTTCCCTGTTTTAATTTGTTAGCCATTCGACAGCCAGGTTCATGATCAAAAGAAAACTTTGTAATGAAATGATGACATTTGATCATGATTCAGAATAGTGTATCAACTTGTCTCATCAAA